>VDFB02000016.1:12786781-13026795 GCA_007258455.2 Sequoia sempervirens | reverse complement strand
CCATACATTGTAGGCTTTCCAAAATGTCTGAAGGATGGGGGAGATCTTGAAGCCCCAACCTATCTTCATCCTCTTGAGAAGTTTCATCCTCGCTAAAGTGTCCCAAGTCTGCGATATTTTCAGAGTCATGGTTGAAGTATCTGCTCCCATCTGCGAAAACAGCCATGATTTGTTCATCAAAAATCTGCATCGGGTGTGACTGTCTTCTGAACCCAATGTTGAAGCTGAATTGAAGAGGATCATGGAGAATGTAAAAATCTACATTCTGAGATGTTGTGTTTAAGCTGATTGCATCGGAAACATCTGAAAGGTAAAAACAAATGGATTGGTTTAGAGGTATCTGCAATAACTTAAAGTATCACATTATCAAAGCTTCAGTTTCAGGGTTAAAAAAATGTTTCCATGGGCACATGTACACTCCAATTCTTCTGAAAAACCATGGACCATTGGACCACACAAAGTTCCAATCGTCTTCTAAATGAAAATGCACCAAAAAAGAATCGCTTGGAAAGCAAAGCTAGATTAGGACATTCAACATTGCTTTAAACAATCCCCATCCAGCTGTAAATCTTCCTTAACTTTGGGTGTTTGCCCAAAAATCCACGCACCATCTATCTACAATCCTGCTTTCTGGAAAACTAATCAAAACGAGCCTCAGGAATGACCAAATCTAGAATGTCTTCTGTCATTTTGATCAGAATGTCACCTAAGGATGGAGATCTCCATGTCCATCCTTATCCAAATTCCTTGTAGATCCAATATCAGTAGACCCCTCAGCCTACTTGAATAGAGTAACATGACTTTAGGCCTCATCCAGATAGGCTTCAACCAACACCAGGTAGTTTTTCCTCTTGACACTTGAAATCTGAAACTTGCAGTTGTTGCAACAACAATGGAAAGGAAGCAGCTCAACAGACTGCAACGCAGCTCCAGCAAAAGAAGACTCTGAAGACCCTAGTTGCTGCAGGGGTGCAACCGTGCTATCGGATTCCATGTGTATTTGCTATCAATCTTATCATTTCCTGCCGCTGATAGAACTCTCTCCTGACCAATAATCTGTGCTGCAGCGCTGAACATCCTCTGTGCTATGAATTTAGTTGACTGTGCTACTCAGTCTTTCTACATTCAAGTTGTACTCTTCTTTGGCTGCACCCTCTTCTTCTCTTGGAACAGTCCTGCCACACTGCCAGTTGCCTTCCTGTTTGAACCACAAACTCTAATCAACTTCCCACTTGCCAACAACACATCCCTGACTTAAGAAAATAATTTTATTGCTTGTATTCCAGTATATTATTGTTCCCATGTCTTAATTTTGTTATATGCCCAGGCTGTGCTTGTTCATTACTTTCAGATGCCCAAAATTTGGAAGAAGATACGTAATCAGCATCCTTTTCATTGGAGGAATCAGATTGCATGTGACTACAGCCTAGTATCTAGAATCAGTGTCAGTTTATGTTATGTGTCTGTGTTTTGTTTATGGTAAAAAATTGATTTGAGATAATAATTACTGGATTTATTTTGGAATTTCATTCTTTTGTAATATACTCATTTTTTATGATTTGTATTTCATAAACAGATATATGACTGCTCAAAAATATGAAGAAGCCTTGTATCTCATGCAGTCAGGTGCCTCCATCCAGCTTAGACATGGACAGGTTATCTCTATGGTTCTTGTTGTACATTTGACGTTCTTTCTGAATTTGGATTCAAACATTGATACTTTTTCCCTTATTTTCAAACTATACATCATATCAACTTGTAAAGAGGAAACTGAACATAATGAAGCTTGATGTGTACTTCTCCTTAATAACTTTCTAAAACTCCAGCTTGGAGAGTTGTTGAAAAATTACTTGATGTTAGCAGAATTTGTGATGATTAGAAATGAGGTTTAGGATCATTTTACTCTGACCAGTGAGCTCTTGTATCCATTAAACTTGTACCTCCTTCAAAATTGAGATTCAAAGCATGAACTATATGTTGCAATCCAAAAATCATGATTATACCTGTTTTTCATATTTGATCCTATAGTGTTGCAGGGACATCGTATTTTTGGGTGTTTCTTTTTTTCAATTTTCTTCTACTTGCCACTGTGTATGAGTTATTGTGATTTAAATTTGATTTTTTGAATGTTTGGGGAAGAAACCATCTACCTGCAGGCGCATTAATGAACAACAGCGTGGGAAAATGGAGAAGGCAATCTGAGCGGGAATTTTAAACCCATAAATGATTTGTGCATTTATGAAGGGATATCGAGGGCTACAACCATTTAGGGGGGATTTTGTTGAACTTTTCAGGTTTTTGTAGGGATTTCAAAGAGAAGAAAACAGGGAACTGAAGAGGGACAAAATAGAGGAGAAGAAGAGGGCAACAGTCAGGAAGAAGGAAAAACTAGAAAAAGAGAAGAGGAAGGACAAAGAGGAATAAAGGTGACTGGATAGACGGACAAGAAGAAGGAAAAACAGGGGATCCTTAATTTTTGGTCCAATATTCAAAAGGAAAGTAACTGTTTGAATAACTATTAATTTGAGACAAATGAAATGAAATATTACCTTTTTAAAACCGCTTTCTTTCTTGGAATGTGTTTTTTCCTATGAATGGTAATTTTTTATGAGTTTTGCTGCTCTAGAAATTGGTTAGTTTTCCATGTGTGAATATCTACATATTTTGTGAATTGGTGTTGTGTTGTCAAACCCTTGTGGCATAGGACTTAGATTCCTGCAGCATAGATTCTTGTTCCCATAGCAACTGAATGTTGTACCTGCAGCTAAAGATTTCCTTGCAGCAAGCATTTTGAGACCTCTACTGAGGTTATGTGGGTTTCTTTCAGCAACACAACCTCCCTTCTCCACCTACTCTCTCCGGTTTGGTTAGGTTTTGGGCACCTACAGTTGGGGTGGATGCAATCAGTGTGGTATTATATTTCAACTATAACTTTGGGAAGGAAGATAGTGAATTTGGATTGGGTTGAAAGAAACCTTGTAAGCAGTGATTGTGGGTGTGTCCTTGCAACAAGGGATATTGAAGCCAGAAGGACTACAGTAAGAGAAAGAAGAAAGAAGAGAGATTTAGGGAAGTAGGATGTAAAAGAGATTTAGGGAAGTAGGATGTCGCCAAGGAGAAGGGTGACCAGTAGAGGTTGCAACAACTGCAGTTGCAGGAAGCAAAGATGAGGTAGTGGAGGCCCTAAAGGGAGTGCAAGCGAGGATGGATGCAATAGGTGTTATGAGAAGAGGTAGGGCACATGAAGATACTGACAGTGAAGGAGTAGATATGGTAGGACAAGAAGGTGAAAATGCAGAAGAAAGAAGGCTAATAAGAGCTATCTCCAACATTGAGAAAGGAAAATGATGGATTTACCAAGCTTCTCAGGGAGTTTAAAACTATATGAGTTAATAGATCGGCTTATATAAATGGAGGAATACTTTAAATATGATGAAGTGAAGGATCCTAAAAGAGTAAAGGTTCTTTTCAAACAAATTAAATCACATACAATACCACAGAGTGGAAGGGAGGTGTGGCAGGTTGAGAGAAATGGCAAAATAAAGATCTGGTGGGATAAATGGTGAGAAAGATAAGACTAACGGTATAAACTACAACTAAAGGAACTGCAAATTAATGACAAAAAGGGGGACTAGAGATTAATGACCCAGAGGCATATAGGAGGTTGGCAAAATGAGTTAGACCATTAAAAGGTGGCTCAATATGTTAATGGATTGAGGCTAAATATTCAAGATGAGCTAAGCATGGTTAGGTTGCGAACAATGGAAGAGGCATATTAGTAAGTTAGTGGAGACATTGGCAAGAAAGCAAGGAGTAACCAAAGGCAGAGGTGGATTTAGTAGAGGTAGAGGACAGTAGCAGAATAAATATAGCCATGATAAGGAGGCCAAACCTTCAAACAATCAAAAGGAGAACAATAAAACAAGAGGAAGACCATAAGCTACGAGAGGTAGAGGTGAATATGGAAGAGGTAGAGGTATAGGTTTTCGAGGTCCCTATTTCACATGTGGACAATCAGGCCATAGGTTTTATGAATGCTCACAATGTAGGCTAGAAGGATCAAGGAGAACAAAGGCGGCAAGGTCATAGTAGAAGTGGGAGTAGTGATAATTTAGTTTCAGCTTAGATGGTAAATAAGCTGGGGTTAAAAAAGGGCAACAAACCCTACTCCTTAGAAGGTGTTGTGGTTACAAAATGGGCACCAAGTCTTGGTTGATCAAGAATGCCTAGTGAGTTTTCGAATAGACACTTATGAAGATGAGGTATGGTGTGATATCATGCCTATGGACATATGTTACTTTCTCTTAGGAAGATCGTGGCAGTTTGACATGAAGACAATCTATGATGGTAGAGCAAACACTTACACTTTGGAGAAAAATGGATGAAAACATATGTTTACACCATTGATTAAGGAAGAAGAGGTGGAAAGTAGTCCAAGGACATTGCTAGTGATAGGAAAACATTTTTTGAAGGAGTTTAAGCATGAAAAACTATGTTTAGCAATAGTTCCCAAGGTGCTAGAGGTAGGAACAGCCATTGGAAGCAGCAACATGTCTTTAGAAGTAAAGGGGCTACTAAAAGAACTTGATGAAATTATGTCTAAAGAGTTGCTCGAGAGACTACTAGCCATGAGGAGAATTAGCCATTATATTAGCTTGATTCTAGGGGCAAGTTTACTCAACATAGTTGCTTATAGATTGACAATAGCAGAAAATGAAGAAGTGAACAACCAAGTGCAGTAGCTATTGGAAAGAGGACTGGTTAGAGAGAGGCTTAGCCCATGCACAGTACCAATTGTGTTAGCACCAAAAAAGGATGGTGAATGGAGGATGTGCATGAACTCAAGAGCCACCAACATAATAACTATTAGGTATCGGTTTCTTTTACCTAGAATGGATGATCTCATGGATTGCTTGGGGAAGGCCAAATATTTTACTAAAATTGATTTAAAATGGGTATCATCAAATTAGGGTAAGAGAGGGTGATGAATGGATCATCGCTTTTAAGATCAAGGAGGTGTTGTATGAGTTGTTAGTAATGCCCTTTGGATTAACAAATGCACCTAGCACATTTATGTGATTGATGAACGAAGTATTGGGACCATTTTATGAAAAATAACCATTTGATGATATATTGATTTTTAGCAACAACAAGAAAGAACATTTATTGCATATTAGACAAGTCTTATAAAGGCTTAATGAGACAAAGTTGTTGGTGAACTTAAAGAAATGCAGTTGTATGAAGGAGAAATTGGTCTATCTGGGATATGTTATCTCACCTCATGGGATACAAATGGATCTAGGAATGGCATGACCAATAATAGAACGGCCTATGCCTAGGAGTGTTCGTGAGGGTCGAAGTTTCTAGGGTTTAGCTAGCTTTTATTGCAGATTTATTTGGAATTTTAGTGGGATATGTGCACCCATAACCGAAACCATAAGGGGAGATAGGAAGGAGTTGAAGTGGACAACGACAACAAATAAGAGTTTTGAGCTCTTGAAGGAGGTTACTAAGGAACTAGTGTTGGCATTACTTGATTTTACAAAAGTGTTTCAAGTGGATTGTGACACAAGTGGCACAATTATAGGAGTGGTTCTCAGCCAAGTGCGTAGACTTGTTGCATATTTCAGTGAAGAGCTTAATGATGCTAAGAAGAGCTATTCTGTTTATGATAAAAAATTTTGTGCCATAGTGTAGGCCTTGAAGAAGTGGTGACATTATTTGCTTTGTAAAGAGTTTGTGCTTTACATGGATCATCATGCTTTACAACTTATTAACAACTAGACCAAGCTTAACAAACAACACATGAAGTGGGCAAAATTTCTACAACGGTATACTTTTGTTCTCAAGCATGGAAGTGGAAGTTCAAACAAAGCAGAATATCTTTGTGTAGGAGAGCAACATTATTGACTGAAATGAGAACTGAAGTAGTTGGGTTTGATACTATGAAGAAGTTTTACAAAGATGTTTTAGACTTTAAGGATGCATGGACAACATGTATGGAGCCTACTAGTATGGATAGGACACCATGGATGGATTACTTTATACAAGATGGATTGTTAGTCAAAGGACAATAGCTATGCATACCTCAAGGATCGATGAGGAAAAATTTAATAAGAGAAAAACATTGTGATGGTTTAGCGGAACATTTTGGAATTGATAAGATTGTGGCACAACTTAGTTAAAGGTATTATTGGCCAAGGATGAGGGCAGAAGTCGAAAAATTTGTGCAAATGTCAAGTTTGCTAATATGTCAAAGGAGGGAGTCAGAATAGAAGACTATATCAGCCCTCAACCATATCGAAGAAACCATGGGATGATATAAGCATGGATTTTGTGCTTGGCTACCAAGAATACAAAGAGGCAAGGATTTTGTTTTTGTGGTTGTTTATAGATTCTTGAAAATGGTTCATTTTATAGCTTGTAAAAAGATCAATGATGTCACACATGTTGCAAATTTATATTTCATGGAGGCTTTTAGGTTGCATGGTTTACCAAAAAGTATAGTTTCAGTCCATGACACTAAGTTTGTAGGACATTTTTGGAGGACACTTCGGAATAAATTAGGTGTTGATTTAAAGTTCAACTCTATAGATAGATAGACCAAAGTTGTTAATCTGAGCTTAGGAAATTGGTTAAGATGCTTGGTTGGTGATTTGATGATAGGGTCTAGGACTGTTGCATGTGAATAATAATTTTTTACAATGATTATATTGGAGGCCTTTAAAACGTAATTGAAATGCTAAATTTCAAAAGTAACTGAAATGCTTAAATGAATAAAGCAATGATAAAGTGAAGAACATAATTGAGAGATAAGAGAGAAGACAAGAATCAACAAGTTGATAACGGAGTTCACCAAACGGCTACCTTTCCGGGTCCCTCTCCAATAGAGTGACCGATCCTATTATGCTCCAAAATCAGGATTACAAAGCTTCAATTTTGAGAGAGTCTCCTCACATCTCCTTGATAATGAAATTACAAATAGTTCCCTTCTTCAAGTACAAACAAGCATAATGCCTCTTGCATAGAGTTGAACAAATCACTATCACAAAGGAATTTCTCTCACCATTCTCCACCACCTGGTCATCCCAAGTCCTAAATTCCCCCCTTTTTATACATAATTTTCCCATATGGGGTTAAACCACCATATTTAATAAAATAACCCCCTTACAACAAATTTCCCTTATTTTTACAAATAAAACAATAATATCAACCATTACCCCCTTAAAAAAACAAATTCTTTGTCTTTTCTCGTAGGAGAGCCATTTAGAGGTTGATTAGTTTTAATATTGGTTTTAACAACTACAATAAAACCAAACAGTCTCCCGTATATTCATGGCCCTCGTAATTTTGGGCTAGAAAAATCATAAGGGATTAAATATGTTTTAAGTTTGGAGGTTAACTTTAATTTTAGTCTTAATATATCTTTAGTTTAAGATCCTTACTTGATTGTCTACCCTCTTGTTGGGGGGTTTCTAATTTTTTGGCTTCTAAAAAGTTTCTAAAAGATATGACTTCTCTTATATCAGGGTCCAATCTTGCATAAGCTGCAACTATTTCCTCTGCATTTTGTATAGGGGGATTGTTTTCCCCTTCCCTTTGTGTCTCTTTGCTTGGTAGGAAATTTGGTCTTTGAATCCTGGGATTGGAGGAAGCATTGTTATTGTTCTCAGAGTGGTTTGAATTTGTATCTCTACCATTTGACCCGTTATTTCTAAGGTTATTCATGGTTACGTTCATATCTTGCAAGGCTTGAAGTAATGCTTGACTTGTTTTTTCATTTTGCTCTATGAGTTCTTGTGTTCTCCGTTCATTGTTTTCTATAAATGTTCTAAGTTCATTTCCCAAATGCTCACCCATAACGTTAGTTGTTTTACGGTTTCTCCTGTGGTAAACTTGCATGTACTAACCCACAAGGTGGCAGGAAAGTGGCTCTGATACCAATTGTAATGTTCCCCTTTATGCAATTTTAAGAATTAACCAGACTCGTGAATACTAGCAGATGGCAATATTCTATTTATTTTCCTTTGTGAGAATTACAAATACCATTGCTCCAGCCGTCTTGTTCTTTTACCGCACGATGCCCCTTCATTTGCAATAAACGCATATTTAAAGGTGGATGTTTAGCAACGCGACCTTTAGAAAGAGACGCATACACTGCTATGAGGAGACTTATTGCTTCAGGGGGTTGCGTCCAGAGAGCTAGCAAGGGTTGCGACGGAGGAAAACGACTGAGGAGTGCAAAACAATTATCGGTGATAGCGCTTGGTCACATAAATCGGGGAAAATAAACAAATTAACTATACCTTATATTAATCAAGCCTTCAAATATTAAACACTTTTTTTCTCTTATTATTATATCGATCATTATTTAATTATTCCCCTTTTTTATTATAAAGAGTATGTGGAAAAATCAAAACCATGTGCTTTTATTAAAATAAACATATAAATAAATGATCGTCATTATTAAGATTAGCAATAACATATACATTTTCTTATATTATTTTATTTTATATATTTTCTTTAATGAGACAAAATAGAATAAAGAAGAGGGTCATGACACTTTTGCCTTAGCACATATTTGACTTATTGTTTCCCACTTAATTATTTCCCTTATAAAATCATCTTTTTCAGCATAGGAAATATTTTCATCAAATTATGAAATCACTTAAGTCACCAAACCTACCAAATTAGGCTCCAAGATTGTTGGAGAATAAACTGCTCAAACGGACCTGCCAAAAATAGCTACTGCATGGAACTGCTGCTAAAAATAGCACTTCCAGAAATAGTACTTAGTAAAAATAGCATACTGCTAAAAATAGTAAGTTGTTCCAAACTCATTTTGAGCACAAATCAAGCAGTCGTCGCAATTTACTAAAAATAGTAAGTTCGGAAAATTTCTCTGATTCAGTTGCATGTTACACCATCGCAAAGCTCTCTGAAAACCCAGAAGGAATCCAGAATCAGAATTGTTAAACACCAACATGCAAGCCTCCAAAACTGCCAAGGAATCAACCTAAAATGCAAGTCATTATCTCGTTATGCTTGTTACCACATCCCGAAGCTTTCCAAAAACCCATAAAGCTCCACTAGACATGCATCAGAAAATCTCGCATGCGAGCCTTCAAAACTTCCTCTAAAAGTGGAGACCCTAATTTCAGCTTTTGACTGGCCTACGGGCTTCCGGAATCAGGCTATCAGACACAGAAGAGCGTATGGCTGAGATGGGGACATTACAGTCCGCCCTTCCCAAGATTGCTTGTCCTCAAGCAATTGCACAACACTCCGACTGATCCCAGGATCCCATGTCCATCTTTGAAAAGACCCACGATGCTGATGCTGCACCACTCTGATCACATCAGTGAAAATGTCATGCCAAAACTGCACGAACCTCCCTTGTAACTCCAAAATGTTACCATCAATGAAACTCAAGCTGAAAATTCTGGAAGGACTGAAATCAATATCATGCAGCATCTCATGCCTAAAATACTCTGAGTAATCGATATCAACAATGCCATTGTCTTCCTCAACTTTGGGCTGCAAGAAGGAAAGTCTGCTCAACTCAACAATGTACTCCGTAGCATATCTCCTCAAGGTGTCAAGCAGAGCCATGCTTTCAAATGTTACTTCCCCAAAGCTTCTTGCAAAGAGGAGAGCTATCCTTTGCAAGAGCTCAACAAACTCATCCTCATAACTCCACATGGAGCTACTATGCCTCATCTGAATTATTCTGATACAACCATGAAGACTATAGAAAACTCTCACAGTTCGAACCCCATGCGTCTCAGAATGATGAATCAGAGCATGTAGTAGTTCGCTGTCCTGAATCAATATTGAGAGTAAACTATCAAAGCTTACATCACAAACCTCCATAAGATGAACTCTGAGAATATGGTAGGTTTGAAGAAACAATTAATGACTGCTGTTTTAGGCTAGAGTCGACAAAGTACAATTTGATTTTAGCGCTCTACACAAGGAAAAACAGCAGCACTAGTGAAATTCCCAAGTGTGAGCGTGTGAGATGAGCATTGAGTTGCAAGATAAGCCCTCCAAAGTGGCTGGAAAACACACTAGAGCAATCTCCAATTGAAAACTACCAACTCTTTGACAAGTAGTGACAGACAAACTCTTTCGAACGAGAGTAACTCCACATGTAAGGTGGTTGGTCTGCCTCCAACCAACAAACTCGTGTCTCAAAATCTGCCCTTGTCTTAGCCGAGGATCACTCCCAAGAGCAACCAACCGTTCATCTCTCCAACCCATACTCAAAATTTCTCTCCAATCCATTTGTTGATGAACAGACGAAACCATCAAATGGCTGGTAAAGAAGGGAACGACACCAAAAAGTCTTAAAATTTGATCCTTATTCCTCCAAAAATTCTTCTTTCCACAAGCAATAAGCTCCATCAACCCATGTTTAGAATCCCAAGCATGGATACCCAACTAAAAATAATCTCCAACACTCTGGAAAGAAATCATAACACATCTCTGAGTGCTGGTCAAAATCAAGTGCATACTTGTGAAATTGGCGTTCCCTTTGATGAACCTCTGAAACTAATCCATGAAAGCTTCAACAACAGTGGAGCATGAAATATAAGATGACTTCAAATTCAACTCCCAAAATAGATTAGAATCACTCAACCCAAGGAATGGATTGACAAGAGTGTAAACACTATGTTCTGGTCCATCTTCCCAAGTGAAGACTACATCCTCAATGCCTCTTAAGCATTCTTGATCAAACATTCTTCTTGGAAGATTACCAATTGCAAGGAGCGAATCTCCTTCATGTTTGGCTTGCAAAACTTCAATAAGGTGAAAATCACGTTCCATATTGTGTTGGGAAACTTCATCAAGATCCCATTTCATGCTATTGCCAATTGATGCTTCATCTTCCATCACAAAAAGAGGATTATCATAAGTTTCTTCAACCCCCACTTCAAAGAGAGGATTGTTAAAAACTTGAAAGTCATTCCTTTCATCTTGCTGCTCCAAATCACACATGCAACTTCTGATTTTCTTGAGACGCTTTCAAGATCAAACTCCTCTTGAAGACTATCTGTTGTGACCTTTTCACACATCTCCCCATTCAAAATGGGGACCCCCTAATTTTTGCTCCATTCGGGTCTTTTGGCTTGGGTTTTTCAGTCAGTTTCTCTCTATCTGTTCTTTCTGTCTGGTGATGTACTTACCGTTTGACCTAAATTTGAATTTTGGCTAAGTTTGGAGTGTTTTCCAATAAATTAGGGTTTACATTCTTTAGACAACCTTGAGGTCAAATTGAGTTGGTTAATCGATTTCTAAGCTTAGCACTGTTGTTAGGATGCTTCGAGCAGATTCCCTGTGAATTTTCACTGAATTCTGACAATTTTCTATTTTTAGTAAGTGTCAATTTGGGGTTTGTTTTCTTGAGATTTTCATGTTCTGACAACTGCACTGCATTCTGAGCACCTTGAGCTATCTACTTGCAAAATTTGAGTTGAAACAGACAACCTGCTATTTTTAGCAGTTTTTCCTTTGAGCGCTATTTTTAGGGTTTGCATGCGAGATTTCTCAGCGCATGTCTACATAATCTTTCTTGGTTTTCTGAGAGCTTCGCAACGAGGTAGCATGCAAGCAGAGTTGGTCACTTTTCAAAAACTTGCTATTTTTAGCCAGTGCTTGCATGTTGATTGTTTTTCTGGGTTTTTCTTGGTTTTTCAAGATCTCTCTGGCGGTGTGACATGCAAACTCATCGGACAACCAATTGGTCGCTTTTCCAGCTATTTACTATTTTTAGCAGGTTCACTTCGGTAGCTGCCCAACACTTCAAAATCACGAACACAGTGACATGCAACAGAAACGGAGTCGAACGGAGGTCATTCAAGGCACATGTAGGAGGAATTAGGGTTTCGAGCCTCGGGACCCAAAATGAGGGGTTAGACGCCAAAATTTCTGAAAATTGAGGTATCTCATCATGATCAACATCTTTCAAGGAGTCTGCTGGTAAAATTTGAAGACAATCGGAGTACTTGCTATAAATAGTAAACCACCTCTAGAAACATGCTAAAAATAGCAGGTCAACGCGAGGCATCGACATGAATAGGTCAAACAAGTAATGAGGACCCCATGGCGCAAATTTCTAACTAAATAGAGTTGCAGAGGTTCAAAAATCAAGTACTTACTATTTTAGCAGGCCTGTGCAGAGGAATTAGGGTTTCCTAAAATCAAGGGCAAAACACGACAGTCATGCAGAAGCAGCATCCAGCCACGATCAACACCCTTCAGGCAACCAACACACAAAATTTGAATGCATTCTGAGCAGTTACTATTTTTAGTAAGTTGCTAAAAATAGCAGGTATAGGCAAGCATCAGGCCCCGAAAGTTCATCACATCACAAGGTTCAAAACAAAGCAAAAATCAAGCCTTTTGGAACCGGAAATCAATTCAAAGTGCAAAATTTGGGAAACTTTCTAAAAATAGAAAGTTAGGGCAAGCCAGGGCTAGCATGAACAAATCACTCCAAATTAGGCGAAAGACATGAAATTCACTAAGTTTGAGAAAATTTGGAGTCCAGCATCAAAATTCGCCCTAGAAGCTACCTGATGTGGATGATAATTCTACTAAGGCATGAAAAATGGAAGCTCACAGGGTAAAATGCGCCCAAGTAAGAAGAGAATAATATGTGGGCTAGGAAATTTTCTAAAGTAAAGAAATGAAAGCACATAGTGCCAAATGCGCCCAAGAAGTTTGGAGGAGTGATGAAAGTTTTACGAAGACACTTTAAGTTTGAAGTTCACCCCTCCATATGCGCCCTGAAGAGAGGAGAGGGTAAAATTTTTCTAAGTGTTGACAAAAGTGGAAGTAGGCCATGGTAAATACGGACCCTCCAAATGCGCCTTAACTCAAAGAGGGAGAGGGTGATAAAAACTCACTAAGGCATTTAAATTCAAAACTCCCCCCTCTATTAGCGCCTTGACTTGAAGAGGACACTTAAAATTTTTTATTAAGGCGTGCAAGCTTGAAGTTCACCACCTCATTTGCGCCTAAGAAGAAGAAAGCATTTGAAAACTTTCTAAGGCATTAAAACTTGAAGGAGGACCCCTCATATGCGCCTTTGACTGGAAGGATGAAAATGGAAAAGTTTCTAAGTGATTAAAACTCAAAGCTCTACCCCTTATGTGCGCCTAAATCAAGGAGTTGATAAGAAACTTTCTAAGTGTCACAAAATGGATGCAGAGGGGGTGAAATGCGCCCACCTTGTGGAGGTAACTCAAGAACTTTCTAAGGCATTGAAAGTCAAAGCTTCAGCACCCATACGCGCCCAGCCAAGATAAAGTGATCAAAAGATTTGCTAAGGCGTGGAAAGATTGAAGTAGAATGCCTCAAATGCGCCTTAAGAGAGCAGAGGATATTGAAAGTTTACTAAGGCGTTAGAACTCAAACCTAGACCCCTTGTTTGCGCCTTGAACAAAGAGGAAGCCTTGAGAAATTTCTAAGGCATTGAGACTAAAAGCTAAACGAGATATGCGCCATGGTTGAAGTTGGAGAGTGATGGAAATAAAACGTTGTAAGCTGAAAGCACTAACCGTCCATATGCGCCCTTGCTAGTAAGATAGAAAATTTCAAAGTGTTGCAAACTTGAAGGATGGCCTGTCATATGCGCCCTTGCTAGTAAGAAAGAAAATTTCAAAGTGTTGCAAACTTGAAGGATGGCCTGTCATATGCGCCTTGATTGGAAGAAGAAATTCGAAATTTTCCAAGTGTTCTAAATTTAAAACTTGCCATATCAAATGCGCTAGCTTTGGAGAGGTGTTGAAAATATTTCCAAGGCGTGTGAATTTAAAATGAAAGTCCAAGGCCTCATATGCGCTTGTGAAGAAGAGGGTAAGGTGATAAATTTCCTGAGGCGTATGAATTAAAAGTGAGACCCCCCCTAAGTGCGCCTAAGACAAAGAAGATGAATTAAATATTTTAAGAGGTTGCAACTTAAAGTTTATATGCGCCTAAGATAAAAATCAAATGGAGATTTTTGTGAGGTTGAATGATAGAATTTTCCTCAGGCGTTTCTAATAAAATTAAATTTTGCCCATGCTGGAAGTCAATTAAAACTTCAATTAAATTATTTTCCAAAGTTTAAAAAAATTAAACGTCCCCCTTCAGTTTGCACACAAAGTTTTGAAATTGAAAAATATTTAAGGGGAAATTTATTTTGGAAAAATACTGGAGCTCACGATCGAAATGTGGATTTTTCTAAGGCACTGGAAAATAAATAAAGTTCCTCGGGTGAAATAAAGGGCGTTGAGATTAAATTTTAAATTTTAATACGCCTTTGTTTAAAAAGATGAAATTTTTAATGCTGGAGTAAATTTTAATGAGTTTCTCAAAATACTTCAGTCAACTGAAAATAATTGGCAGTCGAGGAGGGAAATTTTAAATTCGAACGAGGAAAGAATCTCTAATAATAGCAAATTTCTATGACGATTGTATGACAACTGGGAATATTCTCTCATAAAATTGGAAAATTTCTAAGTAGTGGGGAAATGAATTAATGGCGTTTGCTAAACTGGGCGCCTGCTTGCTGTTATAAAAAATCTGAAGTTTTCCATTTTTCCTCACAAAATTGCAGAGTTGAAAATTGTGCTAAAGCTGAAAGTGATTGCTGAGTGAGTGAAGAATTTCTAAGTTGAAATATTTTTCTAAGTTGCTGAGGTTGAGAGTACTGAGTGCTGAGAAGAAGTAAATTCTGAAGTAGAAGTGCTGAGATTGATTTTTCGAAGTGCTGAAAGTGTTGTAGCTGCAAGTTGCTGAAGCTTGAAGTTTTAAATTTCGGAGTTGTATTTGTCGAGGTTTGGAGCTGAAGTTTTTATTTATTTGAAGCCAACTCCACTTGCCAGCCATCTCACGAAATTGTTATTTTTTTAAAAGTTGGAATTGTAATGCTTGATTTTTATTTTGCAGATGGCTGAAAATAGAAGAGATGTTGCCGGAACGAGCAATGTCATGTCCCCTAGTTGACATCTCTCAGTGCTTGAGATTAGCCTATTACTGTGACGCTCGTAGGTTGATAGGATGGATAGAGGGTCTTGTTGGAGCTTGGCTTGGCTTCGGTTGTCAGAATCTACCAGTTTGGCTTTCGTTCGGGGTCGTTCGGACATCTTTTGCTTGACTTGCTATTTTTAGTAAGTTAAGTCACTCAGCGGAGCACCCCTGCTATTTTTAGCAGTATGGTCTGGTCGTGTGCAAATTCAATCACTTATTCTCTAGCTTCAGACGGTTCGTTAATCAGACGTATTTTGAGGAAGATATTAATATTTAATGGTCAAATTAAATATTAATTATTTCTGAAGATTATATTATAAAGTTATAATATTATTTAATATTATAACTTAAGTGATTTCTAAAGGGGTCGACCAACATTGAAGAGGGGCCACTTTTTAATTATATTTTATAATTAAAAGTGCGTTCGAGACTATTGAAAAATTAAAAGAAAAGTTCAAACTTTATTTAAATGATGCCTTTTTGTGAAAAGTCGACTTTTTGAAGGATATAAGGGTTTCATTGGAAAAAGAGCTCATTATGTTGAAAAATCGAATTTTCGCTAAGTCCTTCTAAGAACAGAACCAAGGGTTCCAGTTTTCGTTTTGCATTGGAGAACGAGCCATCTTCAGTGTTGCAGTTCAGAGGCTGTGAAATATCAGCTGATTTATTGCTTTTAGAGAGGTAGCTTCATTCAGAGGTTATCACAGAACTTATTCAGAGTTTCATCTTCAGAGTTTTGGATCCGGACATCAGCAGGTAGTGAATATATTCTAGGGCGCCTATCTCAGCTTCATATCTGGCATCTATTCCAAGTCGGTACGGATTTCTTCAAGGCTGTTGTAGATCCGTACTTTGCTGCTTGAGGCCGTACCAACAAGTACAGGGCCGTACTTTTCATCTAGAGTAAAATCGCCTTCCTTCTTTGCATTCTGGCTTCATCAACAGGGGCACCTATTATTCTAGTATCATTTGCGAACGTCAAACGCAGGGAAAAGTGGATCTTCATGAAGGCCGTACCATTTCAAGGTCTTTTCAATCTGCTGCAAATACCAGGTTTTCATCAATAATATTGTTGCTTTTTCAGTTGCATGTTATCAGATCTTATTTGTATTCATCATAGAAGATCAATAAACTCTTTGGCAACATTATTTCTAGTAGATTTTATCATTTCCAGTATTGCAATATTTTATTTGAATTTTATTAGCAATTTCTTCCAAAATCGCACTTTATTGGTTTATGCAAAAAAATACAAAAAAATCAAAAAACGTTCAAAACAAGCAAAAACAGACAGTTTCAGGAAACAGTGAGAACAGGGGTTTCTACAAGCAAGGCTGCAGCCAGAGTTGGAAATGTTGAAGCTAGCAAAGAAAATCCTTCCAGGCAGGCCATTATTAAACAACTGAAGAAGTCTTTTATTCCGGAATCAAAGTTTGTGTCGAAGTTGGGAGGCCTGACTGACACCAACTTGGGATCGTTCAACCTCGAAGCCTTCAAGAGAAGAATATACGGGCAAGGTGGCTATCCTCCGTCAGTGACTTTGCACAATATTGTAAGGAGTGGGTTATATGCAGCTGCCGATTTTCCACCAGCAGTTCGATGTCATGAGTTGATTATGAAGTGTGCGAACTACTACAATTTGGAACACCGGACGATTGTTTCTCCAGAGGGCAAGCTGCTGGCAAATTTCACGCTTGATGCAATTGGCGAAGCGTTTGGGATTCCAGCGACGGACAAAATGTTGTACAAGTCCAAGGAGAGTGCTGATAAGATGTATGCTACATCTTTTGATAAGTGTGCTAAGAGGATCAACACGACATGGATGAGGAAGCCAAAGCCTCCTGGCGCCAAGTTGCCAAAACAGATTATTTCAGAGGAGCTAAAGCAGGAGTATTGCGATTTGATCATGATGCTTAGCCGGGTGAAAGGCAACCCACAAGCATATGCGTTTGAGCCGTGGATGTTCTTCTATATTAGCGTGGTACTAGAAGGAAAAAAATATGTGGATTGGGCGCAAATGATCAGTGATAACTTTGATGAGCAGTTCAGAAATCTAAGAAGGACAAAGACGTTCTACATGAGCTCATATGTCATCTACATGCTGGCTCGAATGACAAGATATAAGGCGCTGACATACTAGGAGCTGATTGGGTGTGGCTCTGGTCAATTCAAACTTCATGAAGCCTGCAGGCAGTTACATCTGACGAGCACCTCTCACTTCAAAAGAGTGAACAATGCCTTTACAATGTACATCACGAGGACTCTTCAACAGAGATTGTAGCAAAGAATATCCAAAGAGGCACAAGAGTTGATCGAGGAGTACAGGTTTTGGTTTGTCCAATTCCCAAAGTTCACATATATAAGGCTGTCGGGACACCATTCATATGCCTACCGACTACCGAGGTATCCCACAGATAGAATGATAATGCTCGAAGTGTCTAGACAACTCATAGCCTATGACAAAATTATAAAAAAGAAGAAAGGAGGTTTGCACTTCCCTATTGTTTTGGGGAATTCGCTTGAGGAGTGCCCTTCTTTGTAGGCAGCCAAGGAGGCGGAAGATGAATTGCAGTTTTATCACCTCACTCTCCATACCAGCCGGTAGGACTTTGATCCTCAAGGGAAGATTGGAACGGTGCAAGGCGAGGAATATAGGCACAGGGCTCATTTAGAAGACTTTTGGGCAAATGCAGGCAGTGAAGCTGAAATCAGAAGGAGGATGTTCTCCAGTTTGCCCCTGAAGCTGATCAGAGGATGTGAGGTTGTCCAGGTTCTAGATCAAGTAGAGGAAGATGCCAGACTTACACACTCGGACTATGAGTCAATAAAGGACACACCAATCCCACCACTGGATTGGGCAGAGCCAGAGATCACAGACTTAAACACTTTGTCTATGCCTGTCTTGACTTTCACGAGGAGTTGGGTGGATGGGCATGTTCACAGGCTAAAGAGAAGATCAATTGCCCTCTCGTACAATCTCATGGGCGATCGGAGGCCACCAGTGTCAGCGAAGAAGAGGAAACAAATCGCCCAAGCTGCAGAGCCACAACAGGAGGAAGAACCAATACAGCCTGAGCCTCAAAGGACAGAAGAGGCATCGCCTACATAGTTGTTGGCTCAATCCTCCAGCGTACATGAAGTCTCGATGTTTGCAAATCAGAGGGATCGAGTGGCTGAATAATAGGATATGGAAGAAATTAACCAGCCGTTGTCAAGAGAGCCTGATAGTCAGAGTGCCAACGCTCTTGAGGGTGCCGATCAGCCAGATGAAGGTGAAGTCAGCCAGATGAAGGTGAAGAAACAGAGACGGACATTCGCTTTGATCGTGCACTTGAGGCAGCTTTTGAGGACGAAGATATTGTGGAGCCTGAAGTTAGGGGTTTTGGGGAGGCTAGCCAGCATATGGAGATGGATGAGCCTCGACCGAATGTTGCTCAAGAAGAAGTTCATGAAATTGAGGCAACAGAGGAGCAACCCCTTATTGTCTATGGCACTCAGCAGAATGTTCCAAATTGGCTCTCACGTGCGATAAGGAGAGATCAGGAGGATGACACCGACCCGGCGGTAGAAATGGAAGAGCTCCTGAACAAAATAAGTGAGTCACCTAAAAGAAAGAGAGCCAGGAAGTACTCCAGGATGGAAATGGATGAGGCTGGCTCTCGCACTCTCCATGTTGTAGTTCCGCAGGAGGAGTGTGATCTGGGTGATGTGATGCTTGAGAGTTACACTGTTACTACAATTGAATTGGGGCACCCCTCCAGAGCACAAGTTGTTGAGGAGGCTGAAAATTCCTTCCAGGCGCTAAAAGATAGGCTGGTGTGAAAGGAAGAAAAGTACATGAAATTGAAGGAGCATAGGGCGTTGGTTGGATATGTGCGGCATCTAGCACGCCCATGTGCTCAAGAGAACCCAACGGTGGAGCTTCCACTTGAGCTTCCACTGGAGTCAATCAACGGGCTCGAGGAGATGAAGAGGGCCATTCAAGAGGGAGATAGGTGGATTGGCGGTGTCCGTGCTGAGGCTGAAAAATTCATGATTGATCTTGTCTCCTCTTTCCAGCATGTTTCTGGTATCCTCTCACGCTTGGAAAACATCAAGCAGGCTTGGAATGACACGCATATATTTCAGGATAAGACCATTCCACGCCTGGCTGTTCTGATGCGCATACCTGTCCAGACTTTGGTTGATGAAGGGTTGATCCAAGCAGGGGATAGATATGATTTTCCAGGGTTTCATTCTGCTGCATTCACTGGCAGAGGCTTCTTCGACATGGCAAAAACGGAGTCTGCCAAGATCAGAAAAGCAATGGGAAATATTCACGAGGGCATTCTCAATACGCTAGAAGCGTTATTCACTAGAAGGCTAACTCCCGAGGAGGTGGAAATAGATGGATTGAAGGGGAGGTTGCAGCCTTTCTTCTCCGAGATGAGGGTGTTTGCTCAACTGGACTTTGAAAATATCTCTACATTCTCGGCCATCATTCAGAGCACATAGGAATCTATCGAGAGTTGGAGAAAGTCTTGTGACCGGCAGGAGCAGACGATTGCTATTCTTGAGTATCAGCTCAACCTTACTCCAACAATCTCTGAACAGGAGGTTGATGTAGTGCTGGCCAAATTTGTTGCTTACGCGATCAAAGAGAAGAACAATGGAAATACGGTCCTGGACGAGAATCTTTTGGAAGGATAGTGGGCATTAATTGACCATAGCGGTCAAGGAGGAATCTCCTATTTTTGTACTCATTAATTACGCCACTCCTCCACCTTCTGGCGGTTTTTAGGGAAAAATCTAGTCTAGTGATGAGGTGGTTTGATCTGAGCTGTCTATTGTAATTTGATCTGGACCGTCTATTGAGATTGGCCAGCTATATAAAGGGGAGTCCCCTCATTTGTACATTAGATTAGATCATTAGACTAGAGAATAGGCTTTTTGCTAGAGCATAGAGAGACAGTTAGAGTTAGAATAGTTTCATTGCATTGTTTGAAGGAGAAGGAAAATTCTTCCTTTGAGAATTTTGTAAGGAATTGTTATGAAGGCTATCATAATAAAAGAGTTTCATTGATTGGTGAATTTGTCTTAAATTATGAGCAGTTAGTGAGGTTTCTTCACCCTTCGACTTCAAGTAGGACTTAAAGTTAAAGTAATTCTCATTTTCATGCAAGTAGTTAATTGTGGGTGGTTGTGTTTGATTTAAGTGAGTTTCATTTAATCCATACCACTAGCAAGCTTATTGATGGTAAGTTTGCTTTGCGTGGTCACCTGGAATATCTTTTAGACTTAATTTCGGTCAAGATTCATGTGTATGTATGGATCATTTTGATGGTATTTGCATGGTTGAGTCGTGATCTGAACATCTTTCATCGCTCCCTTGAAGATTGCACCAACCTTGTTGAAGCTGTCCAACGGGAGGCAAGACAACGTTCGGTTGAAGTTCATTGAAGTCAAGCTCAATACCTCTTGGATTTAGACTAGGACATATATTTTCTAATCTTTGCAGCCATTCAATTCAGCATATTTTTGGTTAGTTTTAGGAAATCATACCTCGTTGCCAAATGATTCGTAACGCGCAAATTCCCTTCAAACCATCAAACTATTGTCAATTGCAAGCCTTTTGAACAATTGTGTAAGGCCCCTCGTGTAAACAACAATTCACAACGAATCGACTGAGGGTATTCCAAAACATTTTGGAAGGTTGGAGTTGAACGTGCGATCTTTCTTGCAATATTAGCGCACAAAATTCTTTGATCAAGAGAGAATGGAGTAGGCTTCGGATTACTTTGTTCTGCTGATTGGTGCGGTCACAAAAATCACATCAACACTATCAAGCTCTCCAATCACTTGCTTGATTTCTTCCGCTCTTTGTGCACCCTCTTGCTCCTTGAAAAGTTTGAAGTCAGCAAACTAGTTTTCAACCTCCATTAGAGCGAACTAAGTTTCTTTTAACATGTCCTTTGTTGATTCGAGCTCTAGAGTGAGCTCATCAATCATACCCTCCTTTTCTTGTAAAGCACAAATTGTCTTCTTTGCAACTTCAATGGCATGATTTCGATCTTCAATTAGGTGCATGTACTCAGACTTCAAGGTCTCCAAAGAATCTTTGATAAGTTGCAAATTGGGAAGAGCATCTTCATCTTTCACTCCTCTTTGTCTCTCTTCAAGCTGAGCCTTCTAGTAGAGCTCCTCAATCAAACTGTGAGTATGATGAAATTGGGATAGAACTCGCACTTCCCTTTCAAAGGACTCTCTGGCTTGATCTTCCCTCTCAAGAATATGCAAAGATGATGGATTGCTGGTTGGAAGCTTTCCAAAATCAGAACTTTGTTTTGTGTCTTCGCTGCCCTCATAGCTGCTCCAACCTTCTTGTCTTTCACCATCAACTAGCGGAGAATGCTCAAAGTCAAGGAGAGGAACATACTCCACAATTTCTTCGGCCCTATGTTTGCAATTAGCTTCTTGAATTGGAAAATCAGAGTTGTGTTCAAAAGCCTCTTTAAATCTTTCTTCTTCAAGTGCCATAAGGTCTTCATCAGGATCAAAGGGAAACTTATCCCACATAGGTTCTTTGTCATATCTTGATGCCAACACGCCCAGATCCCAAATGCTAATGGGTTGATTGAGATGATCAACAGGAAAATGCTTATCATGCTCCTCTTGAAGTGTTGACTCTTTGAATGAGGCACTCCCCTTTTCACTTAAACTGATATCTTCATTAGTAGCTTCCTCCAAGAGCTTAGTTTGATGATCAAACCCAATACCACCTATGTCACCATTGTTGTACTCGAAACATGAGTCATCAAAGCTGGCTGCTTTGATTACTTTATCATTTTTATCTTCAAGAAACCCATCATGAATAGGTATGTTTCTGATTTCTTCATTAGCAGCCCAATGAATACCAAAGAGGTCTTCTTGGCTACTTGTCATAAATTTGGCTTGTGAAAACTCTTGAGAGGTTTGAACAGCAGCAAGAGGGGAATAATCCTTCACGAAATCTTCAACAAGAAGAGGTATAAACACATCGGAAACACCACCAACAACATCACCATGGTAATGATAATAAGCTGGTTCAAAGACACCACTAGTATTTCTTCATCGTGCTCTTCTTCAACGAGCTCATCCCACACAACAGTACTTGCATCATTTTCTGTGAAGCCTTTAGTCTCAAAACCTTCATTAGGACTCAAGATTGCTGTTATGTTCTTTTCACTGAACTGATCTTCATCACTTCCTATCACATGCAAGTCAAAGGAAGTATTATGGGGTTCTTCCACACACTCTTCAACTGTCAAGGTTTCTTCATCAAACTCACGATCATTTTGGGGTGACATGTGCACCTTGCTTGTACCATATTCAATACTAGAAGACTGATTTCTTTCTTGAACTTGCTTATTTGTGGGCTGCAAACCACAAATAGGCACTTCTGCTTCTTCCTTCCTTGATCCTTCAACTAAGGCATGTTCTACTTCTCTTTTAATCTTTTTCTTGATGTAGTTGACCACACCCAATTTTCCAGGTTTCTTAATCAACACACAATTCAAGTAGCAGTGAAAAGAAACATCGTTCTTAAACTCATCAAACATGTTCTGATATTCTTCATAGAGTATGGAAATCTCATGTGCACATTGCCTCTTGTACTGACATTCTTCATTGAGCCTTGTCCCAGCAATGGAAGGTGACCTTGCCAAACTTCTTTCCTTTTCAGAAGCCATAATCACATTTGTCTTCTTGTAGTTCTTGGACTTCAGAAAATGTAACATCTTCGGAACTACTAAAAACTGAAGCTAAACTCAGTTCTAACATTTGGTGTAGAATCTGATTTCTCTGTCACTCATCTGACAGCTAAGCTCTGATTGTCATAGGATGGCAGGCATAGCCGATCAACAATATGAGTAATGAAAGTAAAGTAGGGCGGCAAGCCGACCCCAGTACAATGCATAGATGGTAAGGTCTGTCTCTTCCACCAATGGCAGGAGTGATAGTGATTAAACTGAAAGTAAACTAGGCGGCATGGCCATCCTCTTCCACTAAAACTGGGAATTACAATATAAAAGAAGAAATGTAAAGAAGCTGATCAATACTACTGATTCAGCGTTACAATGTGAAATATAATATGCAAGACCAAGTGTTATTGTTGTCCAAGAAGCTACAAATGATGTTATAAGTTCTCCAAACTTCACAAGACTCACAACTATGAAATAACACAGCGAAAACCCAACTTCTGACAATCTGATATACTAAACCAGCAAACTGAAAATGCAAACCAGCAAGCCTAGAACACACCAAAATGCTCCTAACTCACTCAATACTCAATGGAATTACATGAAATCAAGTGCAAACAACTCCTAGAGGGATGGCGACTAAGATAGAATTGAGAAACTGCAATAAACTGATGTTATTTATTTTTCTAAAGATTTCTATGACTTCCTAGGCAAGAAGTGCAACCTTGGGAGAAGTTGACCTGCAAGATAAAATAGAAGACTCAACAGTAAATTCTGAAAACTTGCTCAAGGGGGCGCCCAAATCCACCAAAGAGAACTAGCAACTACCCAAAACCAATAGAAATTCGTACAATGAGATATGATTAAAAATCTATTTCAGTTGCACCAAAACCAACAAACTCAAACTGACAAAAACCCTCAAATCACCAATTGTGAAGCTCAATTTGTTAGTCTGAATGAGAAGCAGTCATTGAAAACTCAGCTAGGTGCTATCTTTCAAGCACGAAACCAAGAGTAAGAACAAGGAGGTATGCATTCCTCGAAGCTAGCTCTAAAGTCACTTCAGCAGCATAACAATATAATAGGCAACAATAGATGAAAATGAGAGAGCAAGACCCTGTATATATAGCACTCTCACCTAGAAATTCAAAAACACTTTTCCCTCCAAAAGGGACGCCCTAAATGAAACTCACATTCTCCAGCATTTGCATTTTCATTTAGTCTTCACAAACCTCCAAGACTTGGCGTCCAACCCATATGTGGAAATATAATTTAATAAAATGCAAATATATCTCCAAAAGGTGTCCAAGGTAGACTAAAGTGAAATATTTTATAACTTGCAAATATTTCACTAAAAGATTTAAGTGAAATATTTAATTAAACTCAAATGTCTCCTAGCTAGGCGTTCCCTTTTGCCTTAGCACATATTTGACTTATTATTTCCCACTTAATTATTTCCCTTATAAAATCTTCTTTTTCAGCATAGGAAATATTATCATCAAATTATGAAATCACTTAAGTCGCCAAACTTGCCAAATCAGGCTCCAAGATTGTTGGAGACCAAATTGTTCAAACTGACCTGCTAGAAATAGCCACTGCATTGAACTGGTGCTAAAAATAGCACTGCCAGAAATAGTACTTAGTAAAAATAGCATACTGCTAAAAATAGTAAGTTGTTCCAAACTGATTTTGAGCACAAACTGGGCAGTTGTCGCAACTTACTAAAAATATTAAGTCTGGAAAAGTTCTCTAATTCAGTGGAATGTCACACCATCGCGAAGCTCTCTGAAAACCCAGAAGGAATCTAGAATCAGAATTGTAAAACACCAACATGCAAGCCTCCAAAACTGCCAAGGAATCAGCCAAAAATGCAATTCACTATCTTGCCATGCATGTTACCACATTCCAAAGGTCTCCAAAAACCCAGAAAGCTCCACTAGACATGCATCAGAAAATCTCGCATGCAAGCCTTCAATGTCTCCTCTGAAAGTGGAAACCCTAAATTCAGCTTTTGACTGGCCTACGAGCTTCCAGAAATAGGCTATTAGACACAGAAGAGTGTATGGCTGAAATGGGGACATTACACAACACTAGCTCAAAAGAGTGATCCAATCACATTTTCCGGATGAAGGCATTACGATGACTGATCCAAGCATGACTTACTATAAATAGTACGTATAAGCAATATGACCAATTGACTTACTATAAATAGTAAGTGTGGGAAAAATCAACCAAGATAACCTCCAATTTTTAATGCTTTTAATAAATGTTTTTCTAAAAAAGATTTTGATATGCTAGATGATGCCCTAGATGATTTCTTAGAGGAATTTTCTCCTATTTGTAGATCTCCTGAACAAACTTCTTTATCACAAGCGTCTACTTCATATTATATAATGCGATAAAGCCCACCACCAATACACTGAGTGACTAAGTACTGGAATACTAAGATAAGCATAAAACATCTTGCTGAGGAGCCACAAGTTACCCTCAAAAGGGATTCCTAAACATCCCATTAGCCTACGGGGACCAGATAGTAGGCTAAACACTAGAAAGATACTGATCCAGAAAAAAGGGGACATTACAAAAACATGGAATGAAATAATTCGAAATTGAGGAAAGATAAGTAAATACTTTCCATTTGGAGCATATGAAATTTCCATTTAAATACAATCAATCAAAATTTGAGAGGCAAGTTCCTAAACAATCTAGGGACACCTTCAATGCCTTCAATTCTCAATCCAATTGAAGTCCAAACTCTTTAGCAATCAATCAAGTTCATCCAATTCCCCATTTGAGAGGAAGAGGGTTAACAATTTTGCAAATATGAGAATAATGAGAAAATGCCCCCTTTTACCTTTTCTATTCTCTTTTTATTTTGTCATTTACCATCCTACCTTTTTATATTCATTTACCCAAGTAGCATTCATATAAACTAACTTAGTGCACAAATCATTTTATTATTTTAGAAAATAACAAATAACTGAATTCAACTAACAAGCAAGGAATATTTTAACTCATTAATTAATTTGCATATAATTTTCCAATGCAACTAAACAACAATTGCCCCTTTTCTCTCCGAAAAAGCATCAGACATTGTTGACATGCAATGATTCAACCATTGAATGTAATCACAATGCAATCAGAAAAATAAACAATCACAATGCAATCGCACAAGTACAGGTTTTCCACAATAGAAATGGATTTCGCAATTGCTACCAGTTTAGATCTCGATTTACATTGGGTCTCATAAGAGACATCTTGTACTTGATTTGAGTACGATAGGGGTTAGCAAATACATTATGTCCAATGTGGCTCTGATATAACCACCATTGGGGAAGTAACCTAGTCTTGCATATTAAAGTGGGGAAATAACCTTGTACATGCAAATTCAAGCCACATGTCAAGTGTATGTGCACCATATATATAATAGCCGAAGCAATGCTCAATCATCTAACAAGGTACAATATCATATTCATCATGTAATCATCAAGATCATTTAACGTTCATCTATGTAACATGTACATATCTATTGAGATAAAATATAGGATGCTGATATCATTTAACAATGACATCTATAATCCATATATAAAGATGGTAACATAATAGAACACAATAATAATCTAGTCATAGAAGCATAACATATGCATCTCAAAATAAACAACTTGATCTTGATGCCAAACATGACTTTTGTGCATAAGGATTCTCACACCTTAAATGCATACAACTCAGAAACAAATTAATCTAGTCCTCACAAGGAATTGGTCACACTACCATACATGCATCTCAATGTAATGTCCCTTCCCTGTCTTGCTCTAGAATTTGCTTGTTGATTAGGTTTTAGGGCTGTTTCTTTCTAAATGAATGTTCTCCTAATTCAATAACCCTAGATTTGAATCCTGTATTCACCATATTAACAACATATCTGTTAGCATTAATATCTAGACATCCAAAATATCAGCATAATCATAAAGCAATAATGAAGACATAAGAGGAGTGGCATGGGTAGATCCGCCTGAAGCTATCCATCTAAGCCCAAGAGCACAAGTATCCGATCAGGACAACCCACCCCTTGGCCTCGAGTTGAACGTCCAACTAGGACCATTCCATCCTCGGAGTGGCGTGCTTAGTGGGAATACTTGGACCTGCCTTTTCTACCCACATCAACACCTTGGAAGACACTCAACTTATTGGGGATAGTCGGGGGAGCAGATAAGTGGCCTGGGCCTACCACCGCAGGGGACTATGACTGGAATGCCCACCCCTCCATGGCCCACCTAGGCCTGGGGACTGGGCGGACTCTGAGTGGAATTTCCACCCCTCCAGAGCCCATCCCTGCCATGGGTTCTAGGGGCGGACTTAAGTGGGGTTTTTAGGCACCACTTCCTTGGCACCCTTCCTCCCAATAAGCATGCAAACACAAAGAAGACAATCTTTTAGCAATCAATTACACTTGTTCTCACTATTGATTCTTATCAACACATTTCATAGGGCAGCTACAATCATGATAATATGAAAGAAAACCATAATCCTTTTATAGAACAACTATAATCAGGATAATATTAAAGGAGTCATGATCAATTCATAGATCAATTATAATTATCATAATGTGAAAGAAAACATTGCACTGTTGGTCAGATTAGCAGCATCCATTATGCATATGCAGTCCAAATCAATGAGGAGCCATACTAATATCTGCCCAGGGACAGTCCTATCAATATTTCTTTCCTACTGACAGAGACTATCATCAGGATTACGGAGATTTGCTAAAAAGATAATGCTTACTTAATACATTAATCAGGATTTGGTTATTTTAGAAATGCAGTGATCTTCATGACTAGACTATGCTTGATTTTTACCTAGGATTTGCATATTCTATTTCAGATATATTGGATAGAAGCAAGTAAGAATTACACCCAGCACAGAAGCAAAACAAATCAGCCCATGGAGAGAGTTTATTGCAGGAAACTAGAAATTGCTGCATTGGAGAATGGTCATCTACTTTGAGTCAATTTACTGCTGTCATATCCAGAATTTCTAAATATTAATTACTTACTAAGTGGGGAGATTCTCTCACCTGAGTGTTGTATCTTCTACATTATCTGCTGTGTAAGCCTCTATTCCCAATCTCCAAATCTATTCCCTCCTACTGCTCCCTAAGTCTTATTATCTTTTATACTATTATCAAAGGTCATGTCTTATTTGGATAGACATAGTCCCCCTTAATCATCATTTTATGTTAATCTAAGTTTTAGTACTTATGAATCAACTAAGTTCCCAGCGATATTTAACTTTGATGGTGCATCGACAAAAACAAGGGGTGTCTCCCAGTTTTACGTAATTGCGACTTTTTTTCGAAAGGAATGATAATCGTTGTCTTAGTCTAGAGTATATTTGCATTTGTCCCCCCATCACGTTTTAATATATTGCAGATGTAAGCATAGAGTGCATATTCTATTAAGTAACGGGTGGCAGAGATAAACCCACTGGCGTCCATGCCTCAAATAGTATATATGCTTAACATTTCCAAGGCCTTTGCATAAACTTTCGATGGCAATAGGGAAGGTGATGATCAATTATATTCATGGAGTATAGGCCCGAAAAATCTCTCGGGAGTATCCTTATGTCAAAGTAGAATCCTTCAGGTGCGCAATATTATATCCATAATTGTTTATATTTAATACTGGATGCTTGTAATGTTATCGGCTATAACTTATAATGGTATTTCAGGTTACGTTTATTTGTTTATCTGGATGTTGTTTGTATTATAATAAGTTGTAAATATATTATGTATTTCATATTATTACGATTATAGTATTTAGTATTTATAATTTATTAATTTTTTAATTATTTTTCTTATTTTTTAATTTGTCATCATAATATTTAATAATATCCATTGTATAATTAATAATATTATCGGTGATCCTTAATAATATTAAATTAAATTTCATATTTTTGATATCTATCTTATTTATTTGTTTGTATTTTGATAGGTACAATATCGGGACATGACACTCAATGCAAACAATGCACCAACAAATGACATATAGAGGAGCCATGTGTAAATATGTGGGTGGTCCAAAAACATGACATAACATGCATACGATACATTTCACATGGAAACCACACCATCAATGCATAAAATAACATAGCATGATAATAGATCATCATATCTCCTACAAATCATGTATCGCTAGCATGACACATGATATCTGTGGTGTTCCCTTACCAGATTGACTCTAAGGTTGCTGACTGTTAAGGATTAAACTCTTCTCACAACGCGGTGGTAACCCCTGCAACATCACATATAACATTTCCACAGTCCTGAATGTTAGCCTTGACATTTAGTACCCAAAATCAGACATAATAATAACTATAAATTAAAAGAAACACAAGCAGTACTCAGCCTATCAGGAGAGAGGAACCCTTAAGGGTCCTGTTGTGACCTTTTCACACATCGCCCCATCGCAAATGGGGACCCCTAGTAGTCTGCTAGTTTTTAGGGTTTTGTCTCCTTGCAACGGTTTCATGAGGTCATCACTTTGGGAGTTTCAAGTCAGGTTTTCGAAGAGTCATCTGAGCCAAGTCAATAATCCATGCTTGAATCAGTGCATAAATGTCATGGAAGTGCTCAGAAGGCCCGAGAGACGAGGATCGCCTGTGCTTTCGGCCAATTCTGACACTTCCTATTTTTTAGGGAATTTGCTTTTTTGCTTTTTCGTTTTTTCATTTTTGGCATTTTTGGACCAAACGGGGTTCCCTATTTTTTAGGGATTTTGCTTTTTCTATTTTTAGAAATTTCTATTTTTAGAAAGTCAACCTTGGTCAACGAGTCAACTTTCCATCTTTAGATCCAAAAAATCAACCAAAAAAAATCGAAAAATCAAGTGAAAAATCTGGAAAGCAAGCAGAAAGCATGGAAAAATCAGTCAAAAGGCTGAGAAAAATCAATTGAAAAGCATCAAATTCTGGAAAAATCATTGAAAATCAGTCCAAAAATCAGTCAAATCTGAGCAAAAATCACAGAAAAATTAACCAAAAGAGCATGAAATTCATGATGAAAACCTGCTTAAGTCTGGAAAATTCGCCATATTCAGCCCTGAGGAAGTTAGCCCTTAAAAAGTGGGACGAAGAGAAAAATGGCAAGGACTATGGGAAGGCCGCCATACCCAAGGAAAAAATGGCAAGGACTTAGGAAAGTCCGCCCAGCATTAAGAAGAAGATGGCAAACCTTGTCCAAAGTCCACCTAGACTTGGCAAGACCCATCTAAACCCTGCCCAGCCTTGAGGAAGCATGTCTAAGACCTTGCAAAGTCCGCCTAGACTTGGCAAGGAGCTTCTAAAGTCCGCCTTGACTTAAAAGGTGTTGGAAAATGATCTTTGAAGTCTGCCATACCTTGGCAAAGTGCTGGGAAAGTCCGCCATGGCCTATAAAGTGGAAAAATTACAATTTTTGCTAAGTGTTTGGGACCTAGTAAAGGAAAATCCGAAAATTTGCTTAAGTTAGAAGCCTAAAAGATGGAAAAAAATTGAAATTTTGGCTAAGTATTGTAACATTTTCAAGAGGAGAAGTGCGAGTTTAGGCTAAATTTGAAAGGCAAGTCTAGTAGAAAGTCCGCCATACCTTAAGGAAGGATAGAAAAAAACCTTGGAAAGTCCGCTTGGGACATGGCAAAAGGGAAAGTGAAGTTTGCCTAGGCATGGGAAGAAAAGGAAGATTAAAATTTTTGCCTAAGTATGGATGTCTGGAGAAAATTTTATAAAGTTGGCTAAGTGCACAAAGAAAAATACAGAAGGCGAAGAGTTAAGAAATTCCGCCCTTGGCTGAGGAAGATAAAATTTGTCAAGCATCATGAAATTTCGCTTAATGAAGACATCCAGACAAAGACTTTGCCTAGAGAAATTAGCCTGAGCGAGAGAAAATTTGACTTTGGCAGAAGGAAATGTGCCCGGTGCAATTAAAAGTTTGCCATGGCAGGGAAAAATGAGGATCTGGCATAACAGTTATCGACGAAATGGCTAAAATTTTGACTTGGCTAGACGAAATTGGGAAATAAAATTGGAAAATAAACTTTTAGCCAAAGAAAATGAAGAGAAAATCAAAATAGCCATGGGTCCAAAACGAACGGGTTGGAATAAATTAAAATATTTTAATATTTTAATAATTTATTTCCAATACGTAGAAATTTGAAACGCCTTGGACAAAATTGAATTCGCCAGAGATGTATCGAAAGAAAATAAATTGCACCGGACAAAGATAAAATCTGATGGGCAAAATTAAATTCGCCATGAATTTAAAGTTGGAAAAATCGAATTTAATTGAATATTTAATGTGTTTTTCAAACATTCGAAAAATAAAGATAAACATCTAAGCAAAAATCGAATTTTTGAGAATCAAAGAGATAAACCTGGATAAGCCCGACATGGATTCTTTTCTAAAAATAAAGGAAACTTGCCTGTTTGAACAAGAGAAAACAATTCAAGATCGAAAGAGAAGAAGGCAGTTGCTAAAACAAATCAAGTTTTTCAGCATTATAATGTGTTTCAGCAACTCATTTTTTGCATACACAGCTGAAGAAAAGTTAAAATCTCTCTCGAAATTCTAAGGCAGTCAATTATTCAGCAGGCAAGATCGAATCTCCCAGAGGAAGAAAAATTTTTATGCTGAAGAAGAATTTTCTCGAAAAAGGAAAAGATTAACTGCTGAAAGTCGAATTCTTCTGTGCAAGAGGGGCGCACTTCATCACTTGCTTTTTGAGTAAATTATCAGAGTTTAAATCTGATTTGCAGCCAGGAGTCTTTTACTGAGGTTTGATGTTCAGTTGAACAGATTCGCCCTTCTTCTTCTGTCTTTTTCATCTTAGCAAAAGTTCTGGCTAAAATTTCAACTTCACCCATTTACTTTCAGCTTGCTTTTTTGCAGAAATTTAATTATTTAATAAGCTGAAAGTAAAATTTTCGAACCCAAGGCATGAAAATAAATTATTTAAAAAGTCTCCGTATTAATATTAATATTTTTTGACTGCAGGTTGATGACCACGGTGGGCGAATCATCCAAGAAGGCAGCAATGAAGTTCGCCAGCAGAGGTGTCCAGCGAGAGTCTAAAATTAATTCAAAATGGAAAAATGTCGTAGACACCGATCTAGGACATGTCGACTTCGAAGAGTTCAAGAAAAGGGTTTATGGACAGAACGGACTTTCGACACCAATAGCCAGGCGGATGGTGAGAAATGGGATTTTTCAGGCAGCTGGATTCCCGCTTGCGATGGATTGTGCAGAATTGATGGTAGAATGTGCTATCAACTATGATGCTCAGAAGAGGCAGATCATTGCACCTGACGGCAGAATTCTGGCACACTTGAGCGAGGTGGCAATTCAAGAAACTTTCGGCATCCCAGCACATTCTCGGACTGTCTATAAGACCAAGGAGGAGGCTAAGCATTTATATGACAGTCAACCAGATTTATGTGGCACAAATGTTAACAAGGCATGGCTGGATAAACCTAAACCGTCAATAAAGAAGATGCCTAAAAGGCCACGTCGGACGAACTTTAAAGAGGACTATGGGGACATCATTTTGATGCTGAATAGAATAGCTGGCAACCCTCAAGGTGCATTTTTTGAGAGCTGGATGTACTACTTCATAGATGAAATCACTTCTGGCGTAAAAATGTTCAATTGGTCTCGAATGATAAGTAACAATCTTCACGAGCAGTTGGTCAATTCGGAGGAGACTAAGTCTTTTCACATGAGCTCGTATATTGTCTACTTATTGGCCAGGTCATATAAATATCCAGGACTAGTTTGCAAGGGCAAATTTGGCAGCGGAGAAAACGAACTCAGACCTTATGATTGCTACCCACAACTCCAGCTGAAGGAGAAGTCTCATTTCAGGCGGGTGCACGATGCCTTCTTAATGCATATTACCAGAATACTTCAAGGAGGAGTGCATCAAAGCCTGAGTCATGAGGCGAAAAGTTTGATCAGTAAATACGGATCCTGGTTCATCCAGTTTCCAAAATTTACATATGTCAGGATCCAGGGATTTACTGGAAATCCCTATAAGTTGCTGTTTATCCGACAAATCGGATGATTCTGCTCGAAGTCCTGAGGCAGCTAGAAGAATATCAAAACATCCAGAGGCCGACCAAGAAGGCATCTGTTACATTCCCATTTTTCATCAGGAATATGTTAGAATCCTGTCCGTCAGCGCAGGTAGCTGAGAGCGCTAGGTTGGAAATCCAGTGGTATCCGTTCACAGCCTACAAGTCCAGGGCCAATTTTGACCCACATCATCACATCCAGACAGTGGATGGGAGAAGGTACAAGCACAGGGTGGAACTGGAGGACTTCTGGGCAAACGCTGCTGATGAATATGAGGTCAAAAGGAGATTATGGTCCAGACTTTATGAGGGCAATTGAACTTTGTCGGGTGTCTGATCAGTTGCAGGACGATGGAAACTACATCCAGCCACGCTTCGAAGAGAGTCGACCTCTTCCTCCCGTAAGGTGGTCAGAGCCCGAGCACTCAGACTTGGCAACCTTGATGAGACCAGTGACCAAATACTCTCAGTGGTGGGTTGACCATCATGTCCAGGAGATGAGACAAAAAAGAATAACGCTCACATATGATTTACTGAGCGAGACAGAATCGTATTCCTCCAATGCTGGCGCATCCCATCAGGATTTGGTTGAGATTGGAGAGAAAAGGAAGGAGGTAGTTCCATGTGTAGAGCCTGTTCAGAAAAGACAGAAGGTAGAACCATCTCGTTCTGCAGCGTCCCGGAATATTGACGAGCTGGTGGCCACCATTGATGAATCCTTGGTTGAAATGTTCGTACCTCCTACAGTTCAAGAAGAGAACAATGAGCCTATTCAGCTGGATGACGAGGAGCCCTCATCACCTATGGGCACGGAAATACTAGGTTCAGATAATGAGATGGAAGTTCGACATAATGACTTCGAAGAGGGAATGATTTCCGCTCTCAGAGAAGTGGTGGATGTTCCAAATGAGGAGGATGTTTAGGTAGAAGATGGAATCAAGCAGCCTACCATCCCGGATTGGCTGATAGAAAGAATGAAAATTCAGGCACCAAAGGAAGCCCAAGAGGAAGATGATATTGCAGATTTCTTGGCAAGGTTGGAACAGGTTGCAATTAAGAAGCCTGCCAAGAAATTTTCCACCATTTGGCGGGACGAGGCAAGCAGTCGTTCCATACATGTCGCAGTACCAACAGTGGACAAGCCACAGGATGAGATCACTCCTCAAGAGTACGCCATAACCACCATAGATCTTGGCCCAACCACAAAAGGTCAGGGAGTGGAGGAACTAGATAATTCCGTCTCAACTATCAGGGCGAGATTGGAAAAAGAAGTGGCGAAAAAGGAGTATAAAAGGGAAGTTGAACGCCTGAAGGAGTACATACAGCATCTGACCCAGCCACTCAATCAGGGTGATGCGGTAGCTCCTCCTCTCCCTAATCCCTCACAGGAAATAGCTAAGGATGTAGAGCACGGGATGGTCATAGCCAAGGAGGCTCAAGAATGGATGACAAACGAAGGCACTGAGGCAGCCTCGTTCATGGAGAAACTGGCACTTGCCGATGGGCAGACCTCTTCTTTTCTTTCCAGACTTGTTGATATGGCAGAGACATGGGAATGTATTCCAGACATGCAGGAGAGGCTTATTCCAAGCCTTAGGGTCTTGAAGGGCACTCCAAGAGAGGAGTTGGTTGAAAGAAGGGTGATTGCTGCAGGAGCAGTGTATGATTTTCACCATTAGTTTTGGGCAGTGACTATACGGAGAGAAGTTTTGGAGAAGGTGAAAGCGGATGGGCTCAGAATTGAGGAGTAAGTAAAAGAAATCCGGGAGAAAATTTATATGACAGTTGTAGAGGTGTTCGACTGGGAGATTGTCCGGGAAAATGACATGCAGCTGGAGAAGTTGAAACGTAAGGTTCATGAGGTTTTCTTCTCGGCTATTGGACCACTTCTGAGACAGGATTTTGCGAGAGTGGCAAGTCTCTTGACCATCCGGAATGATTTTGTGAAGCAGGAGGCGGATTGGGCAAGCACATTCGCCAAGTGTGCTGAGAACTTGGATGGATTAGAATTCCGGATTAGCATGCTGCCGCTTGTCACGATGGAGGAGGTTATCGCAGTCGTGTCCAGGTTCGTCGACTGCAATGCTGACCAAGCAGATAGGGACGCCTCTCCTTGATGATAGCTTCAACTGCCACTTCACTGCCTGTTACTGATTGTTCACTGATTGATAACTCATGTTATTTTGGGCAACCCTAATTAGGGTTGAGTTGTAATAATCTTGGCCATTGATATTGTTTTAATCTCGGCCCTTCATTTGATTTTTGAAACTCTATTTAAATTGGTGATCTGTCACTTTCATTTGTGTGGAGACAATATATGAGATTGATGCATTGAGACTATTTCCGATAATAAAAGCTCTTATGCGTGATTTGCTTTGAATAACTTTTATTGTCAAATAGTAAGCGAGGTTGCATATCTTCTTCCGCCATAGATTAGAGTTAGCATTAAGTTAAGTAGAATTTGCTTTTGAATATTGGTTAAGTGAATGAGAGATTGATCGTATAGATTCAATGGTGAAGTATTGCTCATACTTTCTTCAAATGGATGATTTGCATTCGATGCGTAAAGTTAGCTTGAGCTTATAATTGTGGAAACTTAACTTCAGTCTCATTCGAGGCTTGAAAATCATTAGCACACCTCTTGAAGATTGCACCCACTTTGCGTAAGTTGTCCAAGGGAGGCGAAACAAAGTGCGGTTATCCATTTCACCGGATCTTTACTGTCTCTTAAGTTCTTAGACGTAGAATAGATCCCCTAAACCCTTATCTTTTTTGCATATTTTTTGAAATCCAAATTGAAGTCCTAATTGAAGAGAAGCTTTTAATGATAAATCCGCCTAAGTCCCGAACTTGTGAAAATCTCTTTAACGTAAGTCCCCTTGTTTATTACTAGCAAATCACAACGCCCATTGAGCTTATCCACATGTCAAGACCTGACAAAAGAAACCTTGGAATTGCCATATGATCTTCTCCCAATCTTAGCATATGCGGTGGTTTTTCAAGAGAGGATAGAGTGTCTTTGGACATTTTATTCTGTGTGTTCGGTGGATGATAAAACGTACACCAACAGGTCCTACGGCCTACCACCAATCCAATGCCCAACCCTTTATCTTGGGTCTGTGGGGCAGAAAAGAAGAGCCTGGGTGGGACCCTCACCCCTCGATGACCCAACCCTTGCAATGGGCCTATGGGGCGGATTGCCCAACCCTTGCTTGGGCCTGTGGGGTGGAACCTAGGTGAGGTTTTTAGGCAAACCACTTAAGGTATGGCTCACCTCTCCTGACGGGATGACAAACATTTTGTAGATAGTGTTGGCGTAACAACGAACACCTTTGGAGTATAAGTTGGTACGGACTGCTATGCACACTACGCAATGAGTGCTCTTCAAATTAGGAGGGGAAGCTCCCTCGTTGTGCTTAACAAAAATGCTTGTAAAGGGAAAAGTAATCTAAACTATCTCCTGTCTTTTTGTCTCAGCTGTAGAGGTACAAGGCTTTCACGAAAACTCTATACGTTGCAGCTAAGTATTTTCTGGTTTCGCAGATCACTAACTACAACTAGGCTAATTGCTTAAATCTATCCAGTTTTCTCAAGAAAACAGAGCATGAGGAAATGGAGCAAGGTTGACTATTTGACGATAAACAAGTGTAGATTCAGAGAAGCCTATTTCTGGATTAGATTGTGTAAGCTTTTTTGGATCAACGTTTCGGATCACACTCCGTGATCCATCATCAGGATAGAGAGCTCAAGGTTTTCATCTCCTTGAGCTCTCTATCCTGATGATGGATCACGAGTGTGATCCGAAACGATTGATCCAAAAACTTACAATCTAATCCAGAAATAGGCTTCTCTGATTCTTATGGATTGTGGAAATTTAATAAGTGTAGATTCTCAACTTGAAGGCAAGGTGGCACATCTATCAGCTCAATCTAGACAAGTTTATTGGAAACAACATCACATGATAAACTAAGTACGGATTCTCAACTTGAAGGCAAGGTGGCACGACTATTAGCTCAATCCGAATAAGTTTATTGTTTACAACAACACACGATAACCAATTGTAGATTCTCTACTTGAAGGCAAGGTGGCACAACTATCATCTCAATCTGAACAAGTTTATTGAACACAAAACAGATTTGATCTAACTAAGGAAAGAATTCACCATTATAATTGCATGAAACCCTATGTGGCATAACAATTCATCATAATAGTAAAACGCATGAACAGATACAAAAGAGCAATATTGAGAGCAAGGTAGGCACAACATATATTTTCTCTCTCGTAAAAAGTTCTTGAGCAGATACAATAATAGCGATACTACGGGCAAGGTAGGCACGGCATGTATGCTATCACAAAAAGTTATGTACAAATGAGCAAAAGCTCTTATTTATAGACATCAAAAGGTGTAGGGAACCCTAAAATCACCTTGAGTCAACTCAGATCTTGCAATGCATGCAAGATTTATTGCTAAGCCCTAATAAAGGAAACTATACAGTTAATTGGAACACTACCATCAGTTAACCGAAACATCTAATCTAAAAATGGACAATTGTGCAAGCATGCACGTCCTTATTAAAAGCATGTTAACTGGAACACTACCATCGGTTAACGTAAAACCCTAAATAAAACTCCAAGTAAATAAAGCTGATCTCAGAATAGATATGCATGAGATGAGACAACGAGTTAACTTGAAAAGGTAACACCAAGTTTAACTCGTGTGTAATGTCTATCCTGAGAGGTGGGAACTGAAGTCTACTAATCGTGATCTCGAGCAACCAATCCCTCCATGAGATTGTTAACTGCATCAACATCTGAATGTCAGCAACTTGAGCAATCTTGGCAATCTTTGCACACTCAAACTAGCATTTCACTGATTGGTAACTTTGGCGGCTCCGTAACTGAAGTGATAGCCAACATCTCCTCTGCAACTTGATACAAATCGGTCTCAGCTTTTCTAACGAAATCATGAATTAAGACCGATTTGGTCTTGAATTCAGTCTGTGTGTACTGTACTCTGAAAAATTCGCCTGTTGACTGTGAACAGGGCTATATTCTGACAACTTTTCTGGAAAACTAAAAATAGCTTGCTGAGGCTAAAAATAGCCTATCAAAGGGCAATTTTCACGGAAAAATATAAGATATGGGTTTTGTCCAGAAAAAGATTCTAAGACAACCCAGAATGTCAGATTTGCGAAAATTTGACTTCTACTCAACCATGCAAGGAATTTAAAGTTGAGAAAATTAGAAACTCGGGAATTGATGCTCTGGAGTAAATTTTCCTGAAAAATTCTGGCACATGGGTTTTCTTGAGGAAGCTATTCTGAATAGACCCAGATGATTTGTTTTGCCAAAATTTTCCAGTTTTTCAAACATGCGAATGAATTTAAGACGAGAAAATGGAAGAAGTTGAGAAGAAGAAAGACGTTTTTTGATGTTTTTCTCTGCCAAAATCGCCACTCTGCCTTGAAATTGGCTGATAATTCTGACTTGTACCTGCAAAGAAAGTGTTTTGATGTCTTCGCCAATGATTGCTGATGAGAAATTTGCCCAACTCTGAAGGAAATTTGCCTTTGCTCTGAAGAATTACGAATTTGCTCAAGCTGTGTGAATGAAATATGACGCCATGCTTGAATTAATAGAATAAATTCGCACCTCAAAGGTGACTGCAAGACTAAAAACCCTCGACTGAAATAGAAGGCTTCTGATTGGACGCCCTCCAGTTATACTGACAGTATCTTGAAGTTTGAAAATGAATAATAATAAAATATTCATTATGCAATTGGCAAAGGCTCCAATTTTAGAAAATCGCCATTTAATGCAAAAATATGAAAAAATAAATATTAAATATTATTTTAAATCAGTTGACAAAACATGTGAATCTTTAGGATTCACTAGCGAACTTCACTGATTCCAAAAAGTCTTCATTTGACCTCATAGGCGTCCATTTGCTCAAGATATTGCACTTTTTATTAACTTCCTACTTTGTAGTTGACTACAAAGTTACAACTGGCCAACTTCAACATTGATTTTTGAGTGACCGGGTGATGCTGAGACTGAACTGAGATATTCATCGTGAAGCCTACAGAGCAAGGAGGAAATGTCTGTTGGAAGTCATCACTGCAAAATCCATCATTTAACACCTCAAAAAATTAGGCGCCCTTGATTAAATTCATTTACAGGTGCCAGACTTAAACCATTTTCCTAAACTACCATCTGACACTTCAAACAGCTGCTGATGGCGAACGGTGAACCCTGCTGACAGACAATCGAGTTCACTGCATGACTAGAAGCATTCTGCATCCAACGGATATACACACGACATCTGAAAAGTGCATTAAGGGCCTGAAAAGTAAAAGCGCCCCTGAGCTACAGTTGCATTGACACCATTTTGACCAAAGTTGAACTTTCATCCAAGTACCCTACTTTGTCCTTTGATACTGAGAGCTGGAATGCCCCGATTCGTGCGCCGATTGTCTCTCTGCATAGCTAGGAACATTGAGAAGAGATATCTCTGTAGATGGGGAAGCGAGAAAATTGCTTCTAAGACTCACAAATACAAGTGCGTTTTTTATTTAAAATATACGCTCCATACTTAGCCATTTTTCGGATGTCTTCACTTTTCAGCATTTTAGAAAGACCTCGCACGTACGAGCGTTTGCCAAATCCCGAAGGCTGACGGCTAGGCTTGTTGGATAGCTGGAGTAATTATGCACAAGTCCCATTAAGACTTCGAACGTCAATAACCTCATCTGACAGGCCTAAAGGCTAGGCGCCCCTGGCCTATAGAAATACAATGAAAATTTTATGCCAGTCCGCTTGCTTATTTACGTGCCTGGTAGAATCTCTGCCACGATCTTTCAGAATGTCGGATTAACAGGCAACTTGGTGCAACGCGAAGCTGGACTAGAGTAGTATTGATGTCAGGAAGACCTCATCAGCAAACTGGATCATCTGAAGGGTCATTTTGAAAGCGCCCCTGAGCTACAGATGCACTGAAAACGCATTTGAGGAAGTTTTGTGATGTCAAGTCTCTTTATTAGCTCATCTTCAGACGTCGACTGCCGGAGCTCTGGGACTCGGATGACTGCGTTTGATAGCTCATCGGATAAGCAGACTAGTCGTGAAGGGATTGAATAAATCAACCATCAGGAAAACCAAGATCTAACCCCCCTTTAAGAAGTGCACCCTTAAGCTACAGGCGCGCAAAAGCTGGAAAAGGACAAGCTTCTGCAATCTGGAACTTTGGAAACTTCAACTACTGTCGCCAATTACCGGAGTTACGAGTTTCGGATAGCCTCGTAGGATAACTCGTCGGATAGGCAGACTAATTGTGAAGAGATTGACTACATCAATCATGAAATGCCACAAAATTTAGGCCTTCAAAAAGAAGGGTGCCCCTGGGCTACAGGTGCGCAATTCTGCTTTTCCCTGAGAAATCTTCAAAAATTGACCACTGAAATCTTCGCCTTGATCATTGAAATGACCATAAAACGTATAAGTACCGCTGTGAAATGCTCCCCCATCATGAAATGCTTCATTCTGAGTCTCTGATTCAGGTTCTGATCAATAGAATTGCCTTTGACTGACAAAATACTGACAAAAAGACCGACAAAACTCCATGCTTGATATTGCCCAAAAAACTATCCTTTACATCATTTTAGCAAAGTTTAGACTATTTTATGCAAAATGCCTTGATGAAGCAAAAAATTTGGTTTGGGTACAACAGATAGGTAATGCAGCCTTTATTGATTTATTTACATTTTATTTAGAATGACATTAAAAGAGTCCAATCAGAGAAAGCAGTGCAGCATGATATTATATCAGAGTGTAGTCAGCATAAAGCAATCGTTATATCTTATTAGTGAGTGCAATTCTATAATTCAGTCCCAGGCAATAATCTATATTCTGTTCTATGAAACCCCAATATGCAGTCTTGAGTAAATAATCAACATAGTTATTCCAGCATCGATGCAGTTAATATTCCATATTAAAAGTCAATATTTAGTTAATGGAAAAATGCAAGTAAAGCAACCAGATTTCAGTGAAATATATTATACGAATCTACAGAGTTGTATGCATCAGAAAAAAAAGAAGGTATGCTTTCTTAAAATTGGTCATGGACTATACAGTCCTCTTGGATATAAGGCCATGTCCTCTTCCATTGTCTAGTTTCCAAACTAATTACCTCACATAGTTATTTCCTGTTAAGCCTGAGTTATGTATGCTCTTAGACGGAGGAGCTTAGGATATTGAAGAATGATGAATGCAAGAGTTGGATGTGCGCTGGGGTATCCCCATTTCTACAGCTATTACCATATCTGTTGATGGCGTCTAAACATCAAGGATAAGTGAGAAAGAAACCCTGATCTGATTTGCGATTTCGTCAGCCTTCACACGTTTTTTTTCCTACGTTCCCCTGTTGTGTAAGTTTCCAAATTATTCCATGCTACTGCTCCTTTCATTTTACGGTCTTTTATACTGTCTTGAAAGGACATGTTTCCTCAGATGGAGATGCCCCTCTAGATTGACGTACCCCTCCCTTCTTTTGTAATTTGCATTTTAAGTTTAGTCACCGTTATTTAAATAATCTAAGTTTTGTTGCTTATGGAAATGTTAATGGCGGAAAATTATATTATTTGTGATCTCTTCAAAAATAGTGATTTACGCTATTCATGTGTGTTTTTGGGCCTGTCTAATATCGACGCTTTCTCCTTCGAATTGCTGACTCCACCACTGTTTCGGACTATATCTTTGAAGATTTGCTTCCACAGTGTCAGAGTAAATCTTTGTCCGATCTTCCCTTGGCTGCAAAGAAGTTATGGAGCCCGACCATGGCTGGAACGACAGATCACGGATGCGGAATTTAGCATAATGTCTCAATATTAATAAGAATATTTGTGTCTGTTATACTAACCCTTAATCGTTATTTTATACTTATGTTTTATGTTTTTAATATCTCCCATAACAATGATATTTATAATAATGTTAATTTATAATATATGGTAACTATAATATTATATATATAATTATAATATTTTAATTGAGATTATGTATATTCATATTTTGGGATTTGTTTGGTTATAATATTTAAATTCAAGTATTTATTATGTCATAACGTAATCAATATAATAATTTTCTTAAATTTATAATTATTTAATAATTATATTTGTTAATAGTATCACTTTATGTTTTTATTAATTTTATAGATTTTAATATCTATTGGAGTATAATTATAATATTCAAGTTGTTGATGTTATGTATAAATATTATAATACTATTATTTATGTTTTATTTTCGATTATTATAATTATAATATTGTCGATTGACAATTATAATTATAAGGATATTTTTTTAAGTTGTATTATTATTATTATTTTTTTATTTTCTTATTTTTTGATATTAATTCAATATCCTAGTATTTCCTTATTTTGGCGTCATGGTTTCTTGGGGGACATGACAATATCAAATGCATAATCAGCCATTATAACCAAATCTATTAATGAAAACTATGAAGCTGAAACATCGATAAGCACTCAAAGCAACATGTCATGTCCCCATCCTAGTCGTGTGTGGCGAGGTTAGCCTATCATTTGATCCTCGTAGGTGACAGGAGTGTTCAGAGGATCCTTTTGGCGTTGCTGTGTTGGTTAGCTCCAGTTCATGTGTCAGGTTTGGGCCTTCGCAGAATCTTCCGAGAGTCTTTTCAGAGAACTTTCTATTTTAGAAAGTTAGGTCAGACGGAAGCTGCTATTTCGGGCAGGGCACCTGGTGCAGTGATTTAGCTCAGATTCGACCCGGTTCAGTAATTGTTTGTTTTGACGGAGAAATAAGGAGTAATTACTGAGTTATTAAATATTTAATAATTTGACTTTATTATAAAGTCACTTTATTGAAATATTAAAATATTTAATTATTTGGCTAAGTTATAAAGTATTTAATTATACTTTATATTATATTATTAAAATGTGATTTAATGAGTATTTAATGCTCATTAAAAAGGGACGCCAATAATTAAATAAATTCTCCTAAGTCCAAAGTGAAAATTAAATCATTAATTTAAATGATTATTTTAATGGAGAATTAGGTCGAACTTTTCAAAGAAGAATATATTGTTCTTCCCAAGGCAAAATCGAACTATCAAGTTTATTATTCAATTTTGTCTTCTGAGCATCTGAGCTTTGGAGTTTGCAAACCCTAGGGTTTCTGGCAAACATCGTTTCTGGAGAACGTAACCTCTTCAGAGATCAGGCATACTGAGGCTGTGAGATACCAGCTGAAGATTGCACTTGGTGATTTCATCCAGAAGTCACAGATTGAGCTTAATCATTTAATCAGACAGAGATTCATCAGCATTCAGCAGAGATTATTCATCTAGCAGTCAAGGCGCACTTTTCAGAGGACATTCATTTGAGATTGGGCACAATTTCCAAAGGCCGTACATTATTCATTATTGCTGCAGACAGTCCGTACATCTGTACTTTCAGGCCGTACTTGTCAACCTTCTGAGGAAACGCCTTCATTCTCTGTTATTTGGTGATTCCACATTGGGGCGCTTGGTATTCTGGAACATTTGCATTTGAGATTCAAGCCGGAGGAGATCCTTATTAATTTCTGGCCGTACCATCACCAGCTACAGCAGCCGCCATTAAAATACCAGGTTTTTATTTGAAAATTTCATGTATTGCTTCCTACCTTCAGTTTTGGCGTTGTAAATGCTCTGGGAATTGAATATAATGATGCGCCTTGATTCTTGAGCAAGTTTTGAAACATTTAATGCATTTATATATTTTTTATGAATTTATCAAGCAATTCTAGAAAAATCGCAAATTTTACTTTTTGCCTGTAAAACCTCAAAAACACAAAAAAATTGAAAACATTGCAAAACAACACAAAACACATCAGGGTTTGTTTCAGAGAACCACCAGGGTTCTGACAGTGGTATCAGAGCACAGATCTCCTGCCATCCTGTGCTTTTTCAGTGATTATTCAGAATACAGTGCATTTCTGGGTTGCCTTTTATGAACCAAGACATTATTCAGTATACCAGAGGTGTAGGGACAGGCAAAGACGAAGACTGGACAGGTCCTCCGATTCCAGAAGGTCAGACAGTATCAGGAGTGCTTGGTTTTCACAGATCCAGTTCAGACGGTAGTGAAAACAGTGTTGCAACCCTAATGGCAGATCGTGAGACTTCCTCAGAGACTCGCAGGGATCCAGGGAAGGCACATGCAGAGGGTGACATTACTGATGAGGAGTTTAGACGGAGACACGACAACATGATGGATATGATGTCGCAGTTGATGGGTACTATTAGGCAGTGTACGCCCACACAGCCTCATTTCATACAGATTGGACAGACGAGCGGGACCACTCCAGTGGATCAGCCATTGGCATCAGCTCCTAGGCAGCCGTTACCGATCTATCAGGAGCGTAGGCCAGGCCAGCCTACTTTCTTACCCAGAGATACTCCACCACAGACTCCAGGGGCAGAGCATCCGGTGCATCATCAGGACTTCCAGCCACAGAACGGCATGTCAGTGGCAGACTTGACGAGATTCCATGGTGAGTACATGTCATTAGCGCCTGAGATCCGGCAGGCACTTACATTTCATGAGTTTATAGATGTCTATAAACCCAGAGGAGGAGGTAGATTTGATCGTAGACCCCCACAGCAGCAGCAGCAGCAGCCACAGGTGAATAGAGACTTGCAGTATGCAGTGAGCAAGATTATGCTGCCATATTTTGATGGGTCAGAGAAGACATCAGCTAGGTCTTGGGTCCAGAAATTGGACAACTATCTGTCACTTAGGCCTATGCAGGAGGATGAGGCAATTAAATTTGCCACTTTACATCTGGACGGAGTGGCGCATGATTGGTGGCACCACGGCATGTACACATTAGGCCATCATGCGGTTAATACCTATCAGGAGTTCACGAGCAGATTGATAGAAAGATTTGATAGGAAGGATCCAGAGTTGTATTTCAGAGAGTTGGCTCAGCTCAGACAGACTGTAGTCTGGAAGCATACATTGGCGAGTTTCAGAGAGTGGCAGTCATGGTGACTGGCATTTCAGAGAGGAGACTCATTATATTATTTGTTGAGGGTTTGACAGAACCCATGAGAGGTTGGGTCAAGGCTTTTGACCCTCCCACACTTCAGGAGGCCATGCGGAAGGCACGCAGCATGGAACTTGCCGCACCTCGCAGCAAGTTCAATTCAGGGTCCACTCCATACACGAGACCCAACAGGCCTTTCGATAGAAACAATGACAGAAATAGACCCTTTGACAGGAGGAAGGATCAACAGGATCCGAAGAGACAGAATGCACCCCCGTTTGACAGAGAAACATTGAATGAATTACGCAAGAAAAAGTTGTGTTTTTGGTGCAAGGCACCCTATGATGAAAAACACATATGCCCACTTCGTCCGAAAGTCAAAAATAACCAAATGGAGTGGTATTATGAGGGCGAAGAGCAATCTGATCTGTCAGACCAGCAAGCTGATTCCGAGCCTTCAGATGATGAGAAGTCCGAAAATGAGAATGAACATGAAGGTGGAAGGAAGCTACAGGAAGCCCATCTGACTAGTCTTCAGAGAGATGGTTCATTTCGACTCCGTGGGCTCTTAGCAGGTCAGAAGGTGATTACTTTGTTGGATACGGGTGCGACACATAATTTTATTGATGCACGTCTAGTGGAGAGACGTGGTATCCAGACAGAGGCTTTCGAGGGTATCCGAGTCAAGGTAGCTGACGGATACACGCTCAGGTGCGACAGGAAGATTACTGATCTGCCGATGAGATTGAACAACTATGAATTCAAGACTGAATTCTATGTTGTTAATATGGGTGATACAGATGTGGTACTAGGGATGGCATGGTTACATGATTTGGGTGAGTTCACGCTCAACCTACGGGATATGGAGATGAAATTCAAGGTTGACGGAAGGCCACATGTCATCAAGCAATTCGGGACAGTAATCTTAGGATGGTTTCATTCAGACGGATGGAGAGGCTCATTCGTCATGATATGGTTGACTGGGCGGCTGAGTGCATGTTGATGCCAGCCCAGCAGGAGCCGCAGAAGGGTGAGTACCACCCTGACATACAGATTCTGAGGACTAAACACTCCAAAGTGTTTAGTGATATTCCACCTGGTAGGCCTCCAGATAGAGGTACAGAGCACATTATTGAGTTGGAGGAGGGCGCAAAGCCCGTTATGATTACTCCCTACCGACATCCGAAACGACTCAAAGATGAAATAGAAAAGACCATTAATGAGTTGTTGGCTATGGGTCATATCAGACCTAGCAAATCCCCTTTTGCTTCATCGGTTGTATTGGTGAAGAAGAAGGATGGATCCCTTCGGATGTGCATCGATTACAGGCAGCTCAACAAAAGAACCATCAAGAATAGGTACCCCATTCCGCGCATTGATGAGCTGATAGATGAGTTGCATGGTGCAGTCTTCTTTACGAAGATTGATTTGAGATCAGGGTACCATCAGATACAGATGAGGGAGCAGGACATTGAGAAAACCGCTTTCCGGTGTCATTGCGGTCACTTCGAGTTCTTGGTTATGCCCTTCGGGTTAACCAATGCACCTGCCACCTTTCAGGCAACTATGAACAGGGTTTTCAGTGCTCAGTTGAGGAGATTTGTGTTAGTCTTCTTCGACGACATTTTGGTTTATAGCAGGTCATGGGAGGAGCATCTGGCTCATTTGGACACAGTCTTGGGTATCTTAGCAGATGAGTCTTTCTATGCTAAGGAATCCAAGTGCGAGCTTGGCATGGAGGAATTGTTATATCTGGGGCACATCATCAGTGCCAAGGGAGTGAGTATGGACCCTGAAAAGGTCCGAGCTATTGTTGACTGGCCGGTACCTGAGAACCTTACGCAGCTCAGAGGATTCATTGGGTTGTGTGCATTCTACAGGAGATTTGTTAGCGGGTTCTCACGTCACGCCGCACCCCTTACTGACTTGACGAAGAAGGGGGCTTTTCTTTGGTCACCACAGGCGCAGGAGTGCTTTGATAGGTTCAAGGTGATCATGACTTCATGTCCGGTGTTAGCTTTGCCTGACTTTTCGAAGTCATTTGATTTATTCTGTGATGCTTCAGGAGAGGGCATTGGTGCCGTTTTGATGCAGGAGCGTCATCCGATTGCATTTGAGAGCAGGAAACTCAGGGGTCCTGAGAGATTTTATAGTATTTATGACAAGGAGATGTTAGCCATTATGCATGCATTGGCTAAGTTTAGGCAGTACTTGGTAGGCAGCAAATTCAGTGTTCGTACAGATCATAACAGCCTAAAACATTTCCTTGGACAGCGAGACTTGAACGAGAGGCAGCAGAAATGGGTCAGTAAACTGCAGTCATATGACTTCGACATTACTTTCATTAAGGGGAAGCAGAATATAGTAGCTGACGCCTTGTCTCGTAGACCCCAGTTGAATGCCTTAGCACAGATTACAGAGGATTGGAGGCATCGGATCATTGCAGAGTATGCTAAGAACCCATGGGCTTCTAGCATCGTTGACAGGACAGAGCAGGACGACAGGTATACAGTTGTAGATGACTTGATCATTTACAAGGGGCGGATTCTTTTGGTTCCTGACTCTGAGTTACGGACTACAGTTTTGAGAGCCTTTCACGACCTTCCTATGGCGGGCCATCCTGGATACTACAAGACTTACAAAATGGTTCGGGAACGGTTTACTTGGAAAGGGCTGAAAACTGATGTTTTGCAGTATGTCCGTGAGTGTTCTGTGTGCCAACAGAACAAGCAGGAGCACACTTATCCTGCTGGATTACTCCAGCCACTTCCGATACCTGACAGGAAGTGGGAGTGTTTATCTATGGACTTTATCACGGGTTTGCCGAAAGCCCAGGGTAAAGATTGCATTTATGTAGTGGTCGATCGGTTGACTAAGTACGCCCATTTCTTCCCGATTACGACTACTTTCACAGCATCGCAGACTGCAGAGTTGTTCTTCAGAGAGGTTTTCCGATTGCATGGATTGCCTCGGACGATAGTCAGCGATAGAGACAGCCGGTTCATGAGCAACTTTTGGCAGGAGTTGTTCAGACTTTGTGGGACCGAGCTGACACCGAGTACCAGCTACCATCCGCAGACCGATGGACAGACAGAGATTGTCAATAAGTGGGTGGAAGGCTATTTGCGTAATTATATAGCTGGTCAGCAGAGAGCTTGGGTGAGATGGATTTACTTGTGCGAGTATTGTTATAACTCGACTCACCATATGACGATACAGATGACCCCCTTCATGGCATTGTATGGGTATGAGGCGCCCAATCTTCTGGATTTGATTTTGAGCGATAGCAGAGTGCCGAGTGCAGGTGATATGATGCAGAGTCAGCAGGACATCTTGAGGTCTCTCCGAGACAATATCCAGCAGGCACAGAATCAGCATAAGCAGTATGCTGATCAGAAGAGGGTTGAGCGCAGTTTTGAGGTGGGTGATATGGTGTACCTCATGTTGCAGCCGTATCGTCAGTCTACTCTGCGGAAGAGTGGGGCAGAGAAACTAAAACCTCGCTACTATGGTCCATTTCGTGTTGTCGACGAGTGGGCGAGGTTGCTTATGAGTTGGACTTGCCACTGATAGCAAGGTCCATAATGTATTCCACGTTTCTCGCCTGAAGAAGGCATTGGGTCAGCATGTTGTTCCATCTCCAGTTTTGCCACCCCTTGACGACGAAGGGAAACTGATACTAGTACCTGAGGCCATCCTTGATATGAGAGAGAGACACCTTCGGAGGCGTGTGATCAGGGAATATCTGGTCAAGTGGAGAGATTTTCCAGTTGAGGATGCTACATGGGAGTCAGAGGCGATTTTACAGCATCCAGAGTTGAGATTGCTTGAGGACAAGCAATTTGGGAGGGCGGACATCCATGTCCCCATCCTAGTCGCACAGGTGGTGCGAGGTTAGCCTATCATTTGATCCTCGTAGGCTGACAGGAGTGTTCAGAGGATCCTTTTTGGCAGTTGCTCGGTGTTGGTTAGCTCCAGTTCAGTGTGTCAGGTTTGGGCCTTCGCAGAATCTTCCAGAGAGTCTTTTCAGAGAACTTTCTATTTTTAGAAAGTTAGGTCAGACGGAAGCTGCTATTTCGGGCAGGGCACCTGGTGCAGTGATTTAGCTCAGATTCGACCCGGTTCGTAATTGTTTGTTTTGACGGAGAAATAAGGAGTAATTACTGAGTTATTAAATGTTTAATAATTTGACTTTATTATAAAGTCACTTTATTGAAATATTAAAATATTTAATTATTTGGCTAAGTTATAAAGTATTTAATTATACTTTATATTATATTATTAAAATGTGATTTAATGAGTATTTAATGCTCATTAAAAAGGGACGCCAATAATTAAATAAATTCTCCTAAGTCCAAAGTGAAAATTAAATCATTAATTTAAATGATTATTTTAATGGAGAATTAGGTCGAACTTTTCAAAGAAGAATATATTGTTCTTCCCAAGGCAAAATCGAACTATCAAGTTTATTATTCAATTTTGTCTTCTGAGCATCTGAGCTTTGGAGTTTGCAAACCCTAGGGTTTCTGGCAAACATCGTTTCTGGAGAACGTAACCTCTTCAGAGATCAGGCATACTGAGGCTGTGAGATACCAGCTGAAGATTGCACTTGGTGATTTCATCCAGAAGTCACAGATTGAGCTTAATCATTTAATCAGACAGAGATTCATCAGCATTCAGCAGAGATTATTCATCTGGCAGTCAAGGCGCACTTTTCAGAGGACATTCATTTGAGATTGGGCACAATTTCCAAAGGCCGTACATTATTCATTATTGCTGCAGACAGTCCGTACATCTGTACTTTCAGGCCGTACTTGTCAACCTTCTGAGGAAACGCCTTCATTCTCTGTTTTTTGGTGATTCCACATTGGGGCGCTTGGTATTCTGGAACATTTGCATTTGAGATTCAAGCCGGAGGAGATCCTTATTAATTTCTGGCCGTACCATCACCAGCTACAGCAGCCGCCATTAAAATACCAGGTTTTTATTTGAAAATTTCATGTATTGCTTCCTACCTTCAGTTTTGGCGTTGTAAATGCTCTGGGAATTGAATATAATGATGCGCCTTGATTCTTGAGCAAGTTTTGAAACATTTAATGCATTTATATATTTTTTATGAATTTATCAAGCAATTCTAGAAAAATCGCAAATTTTACTTTTTGCCTGTAAAACCTCAAAAACACAAAAAAATTGAAAACATTGCAAAACAACACAAAACACATCAGGGTTTGTTTCAGAGAACCACCAGGGTTCTGACACAACATACACCAACATGACCTCTGCATCCCATGATACATATTCGGAAGTACAATGCTGATAATGGCCAACTCAAGGCACAAATGTGTGGGCATTATATTTCCTCTGATGGTCCTACTTGGATACTTCCTTTGAAGGAGACTATCACTAGAGCTACTAGGAGTGACATCTATAAACAGTGCATTGAACTATCATGGACCTCCCCTACTTTGCCACTTAACCTGAAGCTTGCTTTTCTTGTAGAACATTTCTTATAGGTAGAAGATGGTATCAAATGTTTTCCTCAATATTTGTAGCATCATTTGTCACATGGCTTGAGGTTTTCCCTTGGTCAATAGAGTCAGGTGGATCATTGTATTCTTAGCCAAGGCCAGATTTGTCATGTTTTCTCACTCCAGGAGGTGGAGACCAAGGAGCATTTCATCTTCAAATGGCCCATTTACTATGAGACTTGGGGCAGATATTATTGCGTTTACAAGGACTTAGGAAACAATAGTTTTTACTTTCTTTAGATATTTGGACCAACTATGCCTATCCCTTTATCTACTAGAGGTAGTCATCCTTTGGCATAGATCCTTACAAGGGACACGAGTAGACTTGTGAAATGATGTCTCATTATTTCTACCTCAACATGTTCCCCCTCATCACCGTGGTTCTATTTTTTCTCAGTGGCATAGTGTAGGTTCTTCTAAACGGCATAGGTCTACTCCTCTCTGGCCATCCTCCCAACCTTGGGGACATATGCATATTATGAGCTTCTTCAGTATAATGGGAGTTACTTTGGCATTGGATGTTAGGTGTGTTTCTAAGGGGAGTGCCTTGCCTTAGTTTGGCCCTCCCCACCTTAGGTATTCACCTATGAACAGTATTAGATCTTGTAACGGTCCTTCATAGTAATTGATGATGATGCCAGTGACTGCTACATTTCTAGTCATACTATGATACTCAATGAGATCTTCGTTTCTCTCCAATACTCCCCAGCTTATGCTCTTTGGGGTTCTTGTTCCCTGTACTTGACTATTTGTATTGGTTTCTTGACCACCTATGTTGGTGGTTCCATGCTGTTTTGTATTTTGTTTTTGGGTCTTACCATTTGTGGGGCTTCTCTAGGATTATCCTTCTAAAACTTTCTTTGTAAACTAATGTATTGACCTATTTTTGGTCATTGTGGGAATTAATATAATTTCTGCCTTCTAACTTGAGAACATAAAGATAGATTTTCCTTCAAGTTTGTGTATACCACAAACCCAAAGAAATCCATCAGTTCTAGTTTTGTTTCTTATTTTCGTTGTGAAGGGATATATCTTTTTCCTTCACTCTTCAAAATGGAGCTTCCCCTACAAATTTGAAGAAAAGTTTGACTTTATACACTTCTGTTTTGTGTTGTAACACAAAACACTAACACAGCATTCATTTCAAAAAGAAAGGAAAGAGGAAAAAACTCATAGGCTGGAACAGCAAATTCATGTACTCCAAGGATGGAACTACACCTCTACCATCTTCTGGGAGAGTGAAGCCTGCGATTTTGTTGTGAAGAGGTAATTTGTGATGAATACCAAGAAGGTATAAGTCTGATTTCCCCTTTAAAGAACCTACTGTTATGCTGAAATATGTATCAGTCTTCATGGTACTAATGATTCTTGAATGGCTTATAATAACTCTTGATATGATTCTTCCACGCTCTGCACTCTTTGGGTTGAATAGGTATGGAAAACACTTCATTTTATTGTTCTTAAAATTGGCTTCTTTGGAATCCCCATGTAGGAGTCTCTATTTTATTTTATTATGCTACGTTGAGCACCTTTTTTCTTTGTTATTATTATGTTTATTTGAGCACCCTGTTTGTTGGGGTTTATATTATATCAAATAACATGATAATTACACCATAGTAACATTATCTAATGTGGAAGCTTTGTCCTAAAGAAACCAGAAAAGCTAAATTAAAATTTTTGAGCATATGCTCCGCGAGGCAGATACAGGTTCTGCATAAATACATGAACTTCCCTAAGGTGAGCAGGTAACTGCCATCATATAAAGTAGCCTTACATCATGTCTTTCATAGGAAAATCACGATGGGCAGCCAAATTGTATGGCAAATAGCTCTGGAAGTATCTCTGATCCAGATGTCTCGAACAAAATTACCTCATAAATAAAGGTGGGAGAAGAATAAGTAGTTCATACATCAATTCAACCTGTAACCATTCCCAAACTCTGCAAAAATCTACCTCCAGACTACATCATCAACTCCTGTCTCCAACCTAGGATGTGTAAATAATCTGTTATAGTTAAATCAAATTTGTTAAATCAATAATCTGTTACAGCTATACCAAATTTGTAGAGTCTTGATTTGACTCTCAAACACTGGTGAATCACCAACGCCCCCAGAGATAATGTATTTTTTCAGAAACCCTTCAGTTTCAAATAGTCTGGCAATGCCTTAGACATTGTGTTTCATGATCACTTAACCCTCATTGCCTCTTCAGTTCTGGAGCAATAACAGAAATGTGCCTCACAGAACCATATATATTTTGTCACCTAATTGTATGAAGATCTTCTGTTGCTCCACTTCCAATCTATGCAATAAGGCCCTGCTCATCATGGCTGTCATTTGAAAAAGCATCTTTCAGGTTTTATTTTGTAGAGCTGCTAATGGGCTGGATTGTCTGCTGGTTCCCTACTTAACCTTACTGCTGAATGAAAAGGACACCAAGTGTCTCATGGTACAACTCATAATTCTGAAGAGCATCCCCAAAAAACAGTCCTCTTCTTGCCAATCTTTTGCTGACAAACAAAGGGAAGAGGCCAAACTTCCCACTTCAAATGAAATGCCCATATAGGCCTTTGTATTGTCCCAAGCATCACTTGGCAAGTCTTAATGTGATTTGGTCCTTTCCTTTATTAAGCATTAATTTATAAGTTAAAAATTAGATTTTCAGTAAGGGCCTTGGAGATTTTCTTTACTTTTAACTACTGCTGAAAGCTTGGACAGTATAACATACCTGGAAATTCAATATGTTTGTGTAACTTGTCTTTTGTTTGATTCCCTCTTTCTTTATCTAGTGTGATTTTTGATGCAACTGTTGAAATTAAAAAATAACAGGTTACATGTGGTGCTGAGCTGGCTCTTTTATTTGTGGAGACTCTCATAAAAGCTAAAATACCATACACTCGGGAAACACTCGGTTAGTATAATCCCAGCATCAGGACATTTATGAATTTTTTTTTGCTTATATAAGCTACAAAAAGTTGTATGTGATGTGATACTATTCATAAAAACACAGAAATTTGCTTAAGATTTCATATTTATGACACATTTTTTAATTATATAAGGTTGGGTGGGTCTGTACTGTACCGTGATTGCAATGAGAAATTCATCAAATGAGTTCAACTGGGGAATGAAATCCATCAACATGTAAACTGTTCATATGAAGAAAATTTTGGTTCTGCATGGTATGCCAACATCAGTACAATTCTTTTTTAAAGATATCACTTTCCAAATTATAGAATTGCATTTTTCATCTCAAAACCTGCAGATATCTATAGGAAAACAGAAATTTAAATTATTGGGAAGCTGTATTATATGCAGTTTGATGGGAAGAATTCTGCTATCTTAGTTGAAGCATTTTATCAAATGTTTTGCCCATTCCATTAAGCAGAGTGTCAAGGATCTATTACTAGCATCTTGGGGGTATCCATTGCCTGCCTGCTTGAGGAATCTATAGCCTTGCATGAATTGCCAGTGTGTTGTGTATGATTCTATTGTGTAATTGCAAGTGTCATGAATTTGGAAGATACAAATTTCTAAACTTAAATGTTGCTTGCTTGAGAGGGTCATGTAATGTCCCCTTTCTGAGGAGTAGCCGGAAGTGTCCGTTAGCCTATACTGTTCCCATAGGCTAGTGTCAGAATTTAAGTGAATGAATTAAATTAATTATTTAAAGTTGTCCAATAAAGTGATATTTTATGGATAACTTTATTTTAATTAATTCGATAAAGTGACTTAAGTAAAAATTAAAGGGAAATGTTAAAGTCACTTTATTAATGCGCTTTAATGAAATATTTAAAAGCGGGAATTTAAAAAGTAATTTGAGAATGTTCTAGGGGAAAATATAAAAGTAAAATTGTGAGTTCATTTGCTCATGCTTGATTATTTTCTCTATTGTGGATTTTGAGAGCTTCTTGTGGAGCAAAACCCTAGGATGGAAACCTAAGGGAAATCGGTTTCAGTAGTGGAAAACCTATGCTAGCTGGTTACAGGTGGAATCACACAGATTTCGCATTTGGATTCAGCGACTGGGGAGTTTCAAAATTTGCGAAGTCTTGTTCCAAAGAAAATTTCTGAGTTATATGTTGAGGTATTTGCAAAGGTGGAAATAGAAAATATTTTCAGTTTATTTGCTGCATTCATTATAGCTGTACCCCTTTATAATCTTTGGCACCTAGCCGTACCTTGCTTCTGTGGGAGCTGTACAGTTACCAAGGGGGTCGATATGCTTGAGTGATGTGGCAAGCTATCAAATTTTAAATTTCCGTTTGGTGGTCGTTGTAGTCAAAGATAAATAGCATCGTATATCTGCAGCATAAAGGGGACTCGATGCCTCAAAGAAAAGTCATGGAACTATATTAATGTCCTACGTAGCCTCCAAACTTCAAACACAGCACTTGAAAGTTCAACCTTGGTCAGCATCACCATTTTAAAAGGGGGTCAATTTCATACTTATTCTCCACCAAATTAATTTGGAGTGAAGCTGTACTAATAAAGGGATGTCATAAGGTCTATGGGAAGGCGGTTTGAAAGGAGCTTGGAGATGGTTGATTGGAGCTGCCTCACCATCAATTCTAGGCAATTTTGAAAATAATATTAAAATACTGTATCTGTTACAGCAGCTGTAATATTTAATTTCAGATGTCATAGTTTCTTGAAAGAATGAATGAATACAGCTGTTGTCATATTGTTCAATACTTTGTGAATGTTAAGTTTGATTTTTGTATGGGAATTACATTTGAAAGATTCGATTGAATTTTCCAAGTGATTCTAAACACAAATTCAGTATAATCAGTTACATACAAACTGTATGACAAAATGCCTGCATAGTAAATAGTGGAAAAATTGCAAAAAATTGGTTTGGTATATTTTAGTGGTATCATCTCCTAAATAGATGTTCTTCAACTTATCCAAATCTCCTTAGTTGATTTGCAATGCATTACTTTTACAAACTCTGGTTCGGATAATTCACACGAGATCGCATTCATGGCTTTCACATTGTTTTCACTTTCCCTCTTTCCCTCTTGATCTGTTAGAGGAGTCAGAGGAATTGTATAGCCATTTACCACTGATTGCCAAATATCAAACCCTAGAGCGCTCAAATATGTTTTCATCCCTATGCTCCAAAAGGCATAGTTTGTTCCATTGAACAATGGTGCCTTGTTTGATGAGAATCCATATCCTTCTTGACCGGCCATATGTGCTCTTTAGATCTTCCTTCTAGCGGTTAGACTATCTCCTAAGGAACCCACTCTGATACCAATTGATGAGCACACAATTATACTTAGAGGGAGGGGGGGTGAATCAATATAATACAATCTTTTACTTTTTCAAAACTTAACAACCATAGCAATGTTAATCACACAAGATCTAACAATAATGCAACACAAAAAGAACACACAATTTATGTGGAAACCCTTTTGGGAGAAAACCATGGCAAAATATTGCTTTTTTTATAAACCTTCTTTTATAGGCACCGATCTACTTCTCGTACAAATCTTCTTTTGTAGGCACCAACCTATTAGAGACACCAATCCCCACTTGTAGAATCTGTGAGCACCAACCCACTGGAGACACCAATCCCCGCTTGTAGAATTTATAGTAACCAACCCACTAGAGACACCATCCTCACAACTGAGCACCAACTCAACAAGAGACACCAATCTCTTATTTTGATAGGCACCAACCTTCAAATTCTTGAAAGGATGATATTGTCTTCAGAAAGATTTGATTATAAATGCACTTTCTTTTGCACCTTTCCTTGTGGATGATCTAACGGTTATCACACAAGTGCTCTCCTTCACAACTTGGTTTGTAGATGATGTAATCGCTTTCCTTCACAAGTCTTTTTGATGATGATGCAACAACTTTCCTTCACAAATTTTCTCTCAAATAATGCAATAATTTCCTTTATAATTCTTCCTTAAGGTCTGCTCTAATTTCACTTACAAATCTGCCCCCAAATTGTGCATTATATATTTCTCCCTTCACAATATTAATACTCTCTTCATATATTTTAATATAGATCCACTTTACCCTTCATATTCTCTTTTTAGATCTGCTTGAATCTGCTCTTATTCCTCTTCACAGTTTGCTCTTAAAATCTGAATTATATTACATTAAAACTTTCTTTTCTAACTCCTATCTCACCTTCTTTTTATACCTTTTCACACCCCTTCATAAAAGGAGGCGATTCTTCCAAGGGGGTAGGCCTCTTGTGAAATTAATATTCTGCTGCACCAAGAGAGGTAACTTAAGGGAGGTCGGCCTTATCAAAGAATATTTAAATTTAATTTGTTTTGACTTCCTCAAAAGAAGTGACTATGCCAAGAGAGTTGACCTTCAAGGGAGGCATCTTTTTCCTAGTTTGGCATTTCCTTTCCAAAGGGTCAACCCAAAATGATAATGATTAATTTATTTAATTTCAATGCCATCTCATAATGAGTCGACCATCCTTGTATGGAAGGAGTGTTTTAGTGGCCTTTGGCTTTTTATGACATTGATTTCCATCAGTGATGTCCTCCTTCTCCTTTGATATCAATGACAAACTATCTTTTCCATGCCCCTTTGAGATCAATGACAATATTTCCAACCAGGAGACATGGCTCTAACCAGGATTTGTAGCATAAGGTAGGCAAGTTGAATATTCCTAGTTTTGATGGTTCTAATAGATGCATTGCATTATCATGGGAAGGCCCATGAATGGTGGTACCGTGGGTTAGTCACATTGGGACATGCTACCATTACATCTTATGCAGATTTTACACAGAGATTGATTGACAGATTTGACAGGAAGGACCTTGAGTTGCATTTTAGAGAGTTGGCTCAGTTGTGATGGGTGGGATAAGTTGATTCCTATATTTTAGAGTTCCAAAAACCCTCAGTGATGGTGACAAACATTTTTGAGCATTGTTTGATTGTTTTTTCATGGTTGGGTCAAGGCATTTGATCCACCTACTTTAGAAGATTCCATCAAAAGGGCTTGTCATATGGAGAGTTCAGCTCCTAAAAGTAAATACCAGCCCAAATCATTCCCACCAAGAAAAAACAAGAAATCTTTCCATAAAGAGTGGCCAAAGAAAACCTACATGGATGATGACGTTAGGAAAAAACTATGCATGGAAAACCTTTGCTTCTCTTGCAAAGAACCTTGGGAGCTTGGTCACATGTGTTTGGGAAAAGGGGAGGTCCAATGTTTAGAGATTGGTTTCAGATGGTTTGGAGGAGAAGAATGAAAAAGCTAGTGGTATTGTACAAGATGATTCAGACGAGGGGAGCACAGATGGAGAGGGACACCCATTGGATGAAGAGAAGGGAGGAGCCATCGCTACCCTTTCTGGCACTCTTAGATATAACTCATTCAGGGTTAGACGAGTTTTATAGGGGTAGGGAGTTATGGTGCTGATTGATAGTAGGGCAATCACAATTTGATAGATGAGGCTAGTGGCTAAGAGGGGTTTGCAGATAGAGGAATTTGAGTGCTTCAATGTAATGGTTGTTGATGGCTTCACCATGACTCGCTCTAAGTGAGTCCCATAGTTGAGCACAACATTGGGTAACTGCACAGTGACTAATGATTTTTATATAGTGGGTATTGGTGAGACTAATGTAGTTTTGGGGGTCCAGTGGTTACATTCTTTGGGAAAGTGCTCACAAAATTTTCAGACCATGGAACTTAAGTTTAGAGTGGACGGGAAGGTGATTATCAAGGGTATTGTAATGTCCCCATTTTCGAGAGTATCAGAGTTTGGAAGATTAGCATATCATTTGACCCGCATAGGCTAGTGTTGTGGATTAGAGGGTCCAGTTTGAGCATTAATGAGCTCTTTAGGTGGCAGTTAACATTGTTTTCCTTTCCAGATCGTTGGTATATTCTGAGGATAAGTTATTCAGGGGATTCTAGCTTGATTTGTATGTACTTACTATTTAGAGTAAGTCAGTGTGTTGATAGAGGCCAACCTTACTATTTTTAGTAAGGCATATAGTTGGATAGAGGGAGCAGTGGGTAAGCTAGTGGCAGAGTCAGAATTGATGAATGATGTTTATTTATGGAGTTTTAATTATTATTAAAGTAAATCTTTAATAATAATTAAATAATAATTAAAAGTGCACATCATTAAATATTATTTGACTTTATGATAAAAGGTTATTTAATGAGATTTATTAAAGTCAATTATTAAAGTGCATTTTTGATGTGTTGGGCGCCACTTTAATGAGAAGATATAAAGTGCAAAAAGCAAATATATTTTAGTGATATTAAATGATTAAAATGCCTGTTGGAGAAATCGACCTAATTGTGGAGAGTATTTAAGGCATCAAAAAGCAAATGAAAATCATTCTTTTGATCATTCAACACTTGTCCATTTTGAAGATGCTTTGGCTTTGGAGAGAAACCTAGGGTTTTGCTGTAATTTCAATCTTGGAGAGCGTAGCTGCTCTTCGATTGTGCTACTTGCAGGTGAGGAAGATTACCCAGGTGCTGCAAGTTATTGGTGGCTTCACATGGAGGTCACATTTGTGCATCATAGAAAGAAATTTCAGAAGTTTTCACAAGGGTTTGAATAATATTGCAAGTCAGAAGTTATTGTACCTGCTGCTACAGTACCCGCGCTACAGTGCTAGGCATTCATTATTGTTGATTTTGAGCATTTGTTGGGGTTTTGTAGAGGTCTGGGTACTGGATGAGTTACAGTTTGAGTTAGGCAATTCCATGAGACCTGGTGTTTGCTGCTGCTAAGGAAGTCTGTGCAATACTAGAGGTTATTCTGACATTTAAGACTTCTATGCATGTTGTTCCAGGTCTGAGACTTCCTTATATTCATTGTATCTTGCTTGAACTGTCAAATCCCTCACTAGTTGTTATATATCTTAGTAAGTTCAGTGTAACAGAGGTAGAGGAAAGTCTTGTAAGTTGTAACCTGATTATAGATTGAAAATCTAAACTTGTCTGGGCTTGTGGTATTTCTGAGTTGTTTAGCTGTCCTATTTTCCAATTGTGACGCTCAGAAATTAGTTGTAAGGGGTCTGAATTAAGGTTTGGTTTGTGATCAAAATTATGATGAACTGTTGTACCTTTTATAAGTCGTGTAATTGCTCAGTATGGGTGTTGAGACTGAATGTTGCCAGTCTGATATAAGAACTTATATACTACTGTTCATGCTAGAGTTCCCTTACAATTTATCTGTTGCATTCAATATTCAGTAGTGATCTCAAGGGAACTGGAAATGCATTTTGAAAATGTCTATGCTGTTCAATATGTATGTGAAGATCAGATTTGAGAAGGCAATTGAATGAATTCTATGCTCTTGAAAATCAGTTCAAGTCACATGTGCAAACTCAATGAAATTTGGGACTATACAATCATTCAAAAATCAGATTTGTAAGTTGATGCTTCTATTTGAGTATATCTCTACTTGCAAGTATATGTGTGTCATTTTATTTCCTGGGAATATACCATTTGAGAATAAAAAACCCAAGTATTTTATGAATCAAATATTCAAACAAGGCAGAAAATTTAGTTTGCAAGTGTCCACTTGGGGTGGTACATTACAGGTATGTCTAATGGTGCGCCTAAGGTTGTATTTGCTAAGAGGATGGAAATAAATTTCAGACATGGTGATGTTTCTTGGGCAGGCCAGTGTTTGATTTCATCTAAAACCCCTTTCGATGATAATGGACAATGTCATGTGGACATTCAATCAGTGTTGGATAAGCATAGTTTGATTTTTGGCAACCTTCCTGTTTGAAGACCACCCGATAGGGGTGGAGGGCTCTAAACTTGTAATTACCACACCATATTGACATCCAAAGAGGTTCAAAAGGGAGATAGAGAAAAAAATCAAGGAGCTGCTAGATATGGGACACATTCAACTTTGCTTGAGTCCCTTCACTTTGCTTGATATGGGGATTCGACTTTGCTTGAGTCCCTTCACGTCAATTGTGACGATGAGTATGAAGTATGAAGAAGGAACAATAGCAGGTTCAGGCTCTGACAAATAGCTGACTTTATGTCAGAAGACATTGAGGGCTTATCTGATGACGAGGGGGAAGTCATTCTCCCCTCGTTCTTTGTAGATTCAATGGACTCACAACCACTCCCAAGAGTGGATTGGTATGCAAAGAAAAACCCATCTAAAGAGGAAAGAAAGAGTAGAGTTGTCAGGAACAGTCAACTCTACCTCGACAGCAAGAAGACAAGGAAGGTAGTACTTCCCAGAACAGAGCCGCCACAGGTTCAACCTACACCACCTTCCACGTCAAGAAAGAAGCCCAGGCAGAAGTAGTGGTGCAATCTCCCTAAAGGGATGAGGATGTCATGGCATTCAAGGCCAATAACACAGGGGATACATGTGGAGACAACCACACACACACCCCTGAGATAGTCATGGGAATTGCTATCCCCAAGCCAGTGATAGAAATGGTCACTGTAGAGACAGAGCCTGAAGAGTCAGAGCCAACAGTAGAAGAAGCAGTAGTAGCAGCAGAAACGGTGCTTGTGATAGAAACAGAGCCAACTACATCGCCACCATCACAGCAGTCACAAGTCCTCATCGACTTGGACTCGCCACTAAGAGACGTCACTCCAGCATAGTCTCATTCTTCGAGCATTCAAGGGCCCCGTATTCCTCCTTCTAGCGAAGCTAGCGGAGATTCTATTTGGCTTGAGAGTTTCCTAGGCAGGAAGAGGGAAAGGCCCTCCTATGAGCTTGACTTCACAGAATCCGACCATGTCCCACAAGACATTCCGACGAAGAAGTTGAAGAAGCAAGTTCACCTGGAAAGAAATGCAGAACATGAGTTCATTATAGAGACTGCTGCCCCACCAGAAGATAAAAGCATACATGAGGTACAAGTGGAAGACTTCACATTTTCTAAACTTAACCTCGGAAAGACCACACAACAGGTGGAGGCAGACCTCAGAATCGCCTCAGTGTACATCCAAGAGAGGATGGCTAAGGATGGAAAGGAGAAAGCAGCCTTAAAGGCTGAAAACCAACAAAAGATGTACATTTCCAACTTGATGCACGACACCCTGAACATCTCGGCCTTACCGCAGGAATTGCTGGATCTTCCCGCAGAGCAGAACCATCAACAACTGATGACATATGGAAAACACTTGAGAGATCAAGTGGAGGAGTTTATTCTCAGAGGGCGATGTATACTGGCGAATCTATACCAGTTACGAGATAGAGCACATGGACTCCGCGCAGAGATTCAGCAATCAGAGCAAAGAATAGCAGAGAAGAGGCCAGGCGATGAATCCACCATTGCAAACTTGCAAATGGCGTATCACTTAGTCATCAGTGAAGAGAACAAGCAACATCTTTTTGCTTGGAAAGAACAGTTCGCATATAAGGTGAAAGCCTACGATTGCAATTCAGTTGAATTGATTGACTACCGACGGGTTGTCGCAAATATTATCAACTTCGCAAGAACGTTGGTAATATCCTTCCCTCACATAGAATATCAGCACGAGGGAGGAGAATACAGAGAGCTGGTTACATTGTAGAACAATTCAGAGATGTCATCCATAGCACCTTCCTTGATCATCTAAATGGTTGCAAGTTTGTAATGACCCCATTTTTAGCATTACACTGTTCAATGATTGATTGCCAATCCTCGGAGTGCTGTCGGCTAGTTAGTGGCAGAATTAGGGTTTTCGGCTGCTTGGTGGATTCTTTTGATGATTCGGGGGTTTGCATGTTGGAGTTTGGATGTTTGGATTCTGGACTCCTTCTAGGTTTTCAGAGAACTTCGCAACGGTGTGACATGCGTTGCATTCCGGGCATCTTCTGGAATTTACTATTTTTAGTAAATTCTATTTTTGGTAGTGACCATGCAGTTTTCAGTGCAGTTGGCTTTCTTCTTCAGTCAGTTTAGTTGGCTTGTTCATTTTTGGCTTTGGGGCACATTTGGAGAGATAAGTTCAGATTATTTAAATAAAGTCATATTTTAATGTTATATTTTACTGTTGACCCCCCCTTAGCCAAGTGATTGAACTTTAAGTTGTTTTAAAAGGTGGGCTTTATGGGTGGACGCCTCATTGAGGTGAATTATTATATTTTAAAATTCAAAATATTACTTGGAGAAAATGACGCCTTTTTATGAAGGAAAATATTTTAAAATAAAGAAATATTAACTTCATGAAAGGGGGCGCCCAAACTGGAGGGAAAAGAAGGCAGTTACAAAATTGAAAATTAGGGTTTCTTTTCTAGAAGCTTCCGGAGGGTCTTCTCAAAATTATAAAAGGGAGCCTTGGGTCTTCATTTCATCATCTTATGTCTTGAGTAAAGTTATGCTGCCGGAATGGTATTTGGATTGCTTCGAGGAATGAATGCCTCCTAGCCTTGGCTCGACTTCTTGCTTGAAAGATAGCAACTAGTGGAGAGTTAGATTGTAGTTGAGTGAGATTTGTAATGAGATTTTGCATTGTAGAAGTTGTTTTGCATTTGTAGTTCAGTTTCTTGCATTTTAACCAAAATCTGGAGTTGCTGATTTTGTATTGCAGATTGAAGTTTATACTCATAAGTCTTTGGGCGAATTTATTTTGGTTCTGGGTAGTTTACCCATGCATTTGCTAGCCTTGGGCGCCCCTCTATGCCAAGTTGCAGATTTTTTAGAGGTGTCTTGGATTTTATCTTGTTGGTAGAACATTTCTTGAGGCTGTACCATTCTGTTTTGCCTGGCAAGTGTTTAGAAAAAAAATACTTCAATTTGTTAGCTGTTTCTTTGTCTAGTCTTCATTGTCCTCATCCTAGCTTTCATTTTCATCAAGTCTCATGTCATTCTGGCAGGTATTGAGTGAGTTGTGAGAATTTTAGTGAATTCTAGGGTTGCTGGTTCTGCATATTAAGTTGCTGTTCTGTCATATCAGCTTGCGTAAAGTCTATCTTTTGAGTTGGGTTTGGGTTGAAAGTCTTTGTGATCATTGAGGAGACATTATACTATATTGCAGCATGGTTAGACTTTCTTATTCTATGTATTTGGCAGGCAAATCTCTAATTATTGTAAGCTGAACAGTAGTACTGTTAGCAATCTTACTTCTTCTTTGTTATTTCATTGTAATACCCGCTGGATAAGTGGAAGAGGCTGACTTGCCGCCTATTTACTTTGATTTGCATTGTAATATCTTACATCTCCGCCCTATGGTAGCTCCATTCCCACTCCGGGTTTGAAAGCACATTCTGGGTGTTGAATTTACTTTCAGAAAAATAGAAATTAGGGATCCTCTGACCATATGCTCGTCGTCATCCGGCGCATTCTTGGTTAGAGTTCTTTATTCAACATTGTTTTGAGATCCTCTGACCATATGCTCGTCGTCATCCGACGCATTCTTGGTTAGAGTTGAATTCCGCATCATTTTGGTTTAAGTGCTAACCCTAACGGATGTGTGTTGCTTGCTCATTATAATTAGAAATTGAAAAAATTTGGCTCGGAATATTTCAGTGGTATCAGAGCCAAGATCCTGCCATCCTGTGCCCAACAAGGTTTAGTGATAGTCGAATGACAGAGAATTCAATTTCTACACCAGAGATTAGAACAGAGTTCAGTTCAGTTTAGAAGTGGCAGTTAAACATGGCTAAGAAGGAAGAGATAAAGCTTGAACAAACACTTTTTACGGCTGGAAATAGACTTAACAAAGAATTTCAGTCAAGGGAAGATGAAGAGAATAATCTTCAAATATTGGAATAATGTTTGAGACAGGTGAAGCAGTCACCTTCTTATTTGATGCAGTTGGCAATGTCACCTACAGTAACTTTTTTAAAACAGCCCTATTGGTTGGGACATCCAGATGAAGAAACCAAGTTGTTGATTTCTTCTTGCTTCATGGAGATGATGAGAGTTACGGCTCCCCTAACACCCTATGATGATGAAACTATGAAAATCATTCTGAATATGATTGTGGAGAGTTTTCAAGACCTAGATGAAATGGGAAATAAATTGTTTTCAAGAAAAGCTGCTATATTGAAGACATTTTCAGAAATTAGAGTTTTCCGCCTTTTGATAGATTTAGAGATGGAAGTTCAAATCTTCTCTTCAACTTGGAGTGAGCAAGAAGAGGATGTTATTGCAGCTGTGAAGAATATTCTCGTTCTCACCATTAATGATGTTGATGAAATTTTGCCTAGTGTCCAATCCTTCCTCTTGGACGCATATGAACGTGAAGGAGAGGATTCTCCTATTGCTGCTATGCTGATTAAGGAATTGTTTAATCATTGTGAGGAGAAACTGAAGGCACTTTCGGAGAAATTAGAGCAAGATGTAGGAAAGATTAGTGGTCATGATGATAGAGATGTTTCCAATGAGTCCATACCCGATCATGTTGATGATTTGGTAAAGATGGATTCTCTTCATGTTGCTGCCCCAACTTCTCAAGAAGTTCTACATGAAGAAATCAGCGTAATACTTCCTCATGGTGAAGATAATGACGGTGAAGTTTTCAAAACAGCAAGCAATGAAGATTCTTCATTTCACTATGGTGGTGACATTGGGTTTGAGCATAAAACTGAGCCATGGGAGAGAAATAATTTTGATGTTATCAGCTTAAGTGATTTGGGAGTTGACTTATTTAAGGAGTCATCACTTCAGAAGGAGTAGATAAGCTTTGTCCTGTTGATCATCTTAATCAACCCACTAGCATTTGGGATCCAGGTGTGTTGGCACCAAGGTATGAAAGAGAACCTTTGTGGGATGAGTTTCCCTTTGATCCTGATGAAGAACAAAAATCAGATTGCTTTGCAAACTATGAGGTGGCCATTGGAGGGGAAGATGTCTTTGAAGATGAAGATTGTTCAACAAAGTTCCCTTATGAACTCTTTGAAGTGGTTGCAACCGCTAAAGAGGAGTTTGTTGCTACAAAAACTTTCCAAACAGCGGATGATTATGATCCATTGAGCAAGTTGGATGCTGCTATAATGTTTGATCAAGGAGACAGTGATGAAGAAGAAGAGCTAGAAGACCATATGGCTCTTGAAGAGGAAAGAGTTAAAGAGGTTTACAAACACAAGTCTGATTTTTCCATTCAAGAAGTTGATTGCAAACATAGAGTCGAAGAAATCATGGAGAATGATCATCTCCATGGCATTGAGCATTATCTGCATGTTGGTGGTAAAGTACCAGGATGTTGGAACAGCATTGATGGCAGCAAAGACAAGGGACAAGGTTCTGATTTTCAGTTGCAACCTATCAGCAGTTCACCATCTTTGCACTCTTATGAGTGGGAAGGTCAATTCAAGTTGTCCTTTGACAAAGAAGTGCAAACTCTATCCCTGTTTGATCGCACACATAGCTTGGTTGAAAAGCTTTATTGGAAGGCTCAGCTTGATGAGAAACGTAGAGGAGTGACAGATGAAGTTGCTCTTCCCAATTTGCAACTTATCAGAGATTCTTTGGAGATCTTGAAGTCTGAGTACGTGCACTCGATTGAAGAACGAGATCATGCCTTTGAAGTTGCAAAGAAGACCATTTGTGCTTTTCATAAAAAGGAGAGTACGATTGATGAGCTCATTCTAGAGCTCGAAACAACAAAGGACATGTTGGGAGAAACTCAGTTGGCTCTAACGGAGGTTGAAGACCAGTTTGCTGACTTCAAACTCTTCAAGGAGCAAGAGGGTGCACAAAGAGCTGAAGAAATCAAGCAAGTGATTGGAGAGCTTGATTGTCTTCAAGAGGAGTTTGATCTTGAAAGCATCTCAAGAAAATCAGAAGTTACATGTGCTGGTTTGGAGCAGCAAGATGAAAGGAATGACTTTCAAGTTTTTGACAATCCTCTCTTTGAAGAGGATGATGAGGAAAGTTATGATAATATTCTCTGTGAGATGGAAGATGAAACGGAGAATGAAACTGAGCATGGTTTCCAGTGCTTGGATGCTTTGATATCACTCCATGAGGAAGTGCCACGTCTATTGATTAGTAATGAATGCATAAGTGGGCTCAAGGGTGAAGATTCCATATGGGAGGTGTCGAAGTGAGGTAATTTCAACATCGATGACATCAAGATGTTGATGAGACAAGTTGTGGTAGCTGCTGGTAACTTCATTACAGCAGCAAGGAGTGATGATTTCAGACCTACTACTCAGGAGGTATGGGAGAAAAGTGGACTAGAACTTGGTGGTTACATTCTTGATAATCCCTCCCTTGGGTGGAATGATGTTTGGGCTCATACTAGTGAGTTTTGGGAGTTGAATCTGAAGTTATTTTATGTTTCATACTCCAATGTGATTGAAGCTTTCATGGTTGAGCTTCAGGGGGACACCAGTTTCGTGAGAATACATTTGGTTCTCACTAGCACATGGGAATGCATTGTGATTTCTTGGCATTGTGTTGAAAATATTTTTCAGTTGGGTGTCCATGCTTGGGATTCTCAACATGGGTTGATGGAGCCTATTGCTTGTGGAAAGAAGAACTTTTGGAGGGATAAGGATCAAATTTCTATATTTGTTGGTGATAATCCCTTCTTTTCCAGCCACTTGATGGTTCTGTTTGTTCATCAACAAATGGATTGGAGAGAAATTTTGAGTATGGGTTGGAGAGATGAACGATCGGTTGCTCTTGGGAGTGACTTTCGGCGAAGACAAGGGCAGATTTTGAGACATGAGCTTGCTGGTTGGAGGCAGACCAACCACCTTACATGTGGAGTTACTTGCATTCAGGAGAGTGGGTTCTTCACTTTTGGTCTAAGAAGTGGTAGTTTTCAGTTGGAGGTTGCTCTAGTGTATTTTCTGGCCACTTTGAAGGTGTTATCTTGCAACTCAAAGCCCATCTCACACGCTCACACTTGGGAATTTCTTTGGTGCTGTTGTTTTTCCTTGTGTGAAGTACTAAAATCAGATTGCACTTCGCGGACTTCAGCCTTGAACAGCAGAGATTATGTGTTCGTTCACACCTATTCTACTTTCCGAGTTCATCCTTCGAAGGTTTGTGATGTTAACTTTGTTAATTTACTCTCATTGATGGTTCGGGACAGCGAACTTCCACATGCTCTAGCTTTTCATTTTGAGACTTTTGGAGTTGGAACTGTAAGAGTGATTAGAAGTCTTCTTGGTGGTGTGAGTATAATTCAGTTGGTGCATAGTAGCTCCATGAGGAGACGTGAGTATGAGTTTGTTGAGCTCTTGCAAAGGATTGTTTTCCTCTTTGCAAGAAGATTTGAAGATGTCACATTTGCCATCAGGGCTACGTTTGTTACCATGTGGAGGTATGTTGAGGAGTTTGATTTTGAGTTGAGCAGCCTATCCTTCTTCTTGCCCAGGATGGTGATAGACAGTGGTATGGTTGATATTTTTGACTCAGAGCATTTTGAACATGAGTCATTGCATGATATTGATCTCAGTCCTTTAAGATTTCTCAGTTTGAGTATCATGGATGGTAACATTCTGGAGTTACTGAGGAGTTTGGTGCAGCATTGGCATGATGTTTTCATTGATGAGATCAGAGTGGTGCAGCATTGGCATGGCAGATCCTTCTCGAGACAGACTTGGGACCCTGGGATCATACTTGTTGGGTTATTGATTAGTTCTATATTCTCTGAGGTTGTGGTGGCTTTGCTTGAGGACAAGCAATTTTGGGAAGGGCGGACTGTAATGACCCCATTTTTAGCACTACACTGTTCAATGATTGATGGCCAATCCCCGGAGTGCTGTCGGCTAGTCAGTGGCAAAATTAGGGTTTTCGGCTGCTTGGTGGATTCTTTTGATGATTCAGGGGTTTGCATGTTGGAGTTTGGATGTTTGGATTCTGGACTCCTTCTAGGTTTTCAGAGAGCTTCGCAACGGTGTGACATACGTTGCATTCCGGGCATCTTCTGGAATTTACTATTTTTAGTAAATTCTATTTTTGGCAGTGATCATGCAGTTTTCAGTGCAGTTGGCTTTCTTCTTCAGTCAGTTTAGTTGGCTTGTTCATTTTTGGCTTTGGGGCACATTTGGAGAGATAAGTTCAGATTATTTAAATAAAGTCATATTTTAATGTTATATTTTACTGTTGACCCCCCCTTAGCCTAGTGATTGAACTTTAAGTTGTTTTAAAAGGTGGGCTTTATGGGTGGACGCCTCATTGAGGTGAATTATTATATTTTAAAGTTCAAAATATTACTTGGAGAAAAGGACGCCTTTTTATGAAGGAAAATATTTTAAAATAAAGAAATATTAACTTCATGAAAGGGGGCGCCCAAACTGGAGGGAAAAGAAGGCAGTTACAAAATTGAAAATTAGGGTTTCTTTTCTAGAAGCTTCCGGAGGGTCTTCTCAAAATTATAAAAGGGAGCCTTGGGTCTTCATTTCATCATCTTATGTCTTGAGTAAAGTTATGCTGCCGGAATGGTATTTGGATTGCTTCGAGGAATGAATGCCTCCTAGCCTTGGCTCAACTTCTTGCTTGAAAGACAGCAACTAGTGGAGAGTTAGATTGTAGTTGAGTGAGATTTGTAATGAGATTTTGCATTGTAGAAGTTGTTTTGCATTTGTAGTTCAGTTTCTTGCATTTTAATCAAAATCTGGAGTTACTGATTTTGTATTGCAGATTGAAGTTTATACTCATAAGTCTTTGGGCGAATTTATTTTGGTTCTGGGTAGTTTACCCATGTATTTGCTAGCCTTGGGCGCCCCTCTATGCCAAGTTGCAGATTTTTTAGAGGTGTCTTGGATTTTATCTTGTTGGTAGAACATTTCTTGAGGCTGTACCATTTTGTTTTGCCTGGCAAGTGTTTAGAATTTTTTTTTGTAATGTCCCCTTTTTAGTGAAAGCACCTAATCCTTAATCTTGCATTCAAAGTGTTTCTCAAGGAGACATTAGAAACATTAGAGATTGATAAATTTAAGTAATAACATCCAACAAGATCAAAGATGATATAAATATTTGATTCTTATCAAAGGATTATCCGTTTCCTTCACTATGGGTGAGTCTCCTATAATATATTTCATAAGTACATTAGGGTAGATATTAAATATCTATCAAGATCCCAAGGTTGGTATTCTATCATTCCATTTATCATTGTAGTGAATGAATAAAATCATTATTATTTATAAGATTCAATAATTGCTGCAAGTATTATTATTGGATAACCGTAAACAAAATATTATATATATAAATAATTTGTATATGTTCTCCCTCCAGGAGGTATTTATTATTCTCAATCTATATATATATATGTGTGTGTGTGTGTGAGAGAGTATATAGTTATCAATTACCAACATATATTTATCATCATATAAATTATATATACCGTAAATATATTATATTCAACATATTTATATTTATCCTAGATATATGTATTAAACATATATCTCAAATACTAACCTTTACTAACTTCTTAATCCATTCATTGATTATCATTTATCAGTCATATTATATTTAATATATATATATATATATATATATACATTTATCATATATATATTAAATATATATGTTAATTACCAACTGTTATTAAGTCCTTAATTTATCTAACAAACCCTAGCCATTGATTTCAGAATGTATTTATTTACTTTATTATTAAGCATTCATTCAATCTTATTTAATTTCTGACTACTTACCTTATTTATTATTTAAACTCATGAAACATTTACCTAGTTGCTGCTGTTTGTCTGTAGGTATTCCTCTCCTTTATCAGCCACGATAATATCATTAGTATATTTATCTTCTTGCTATCCTCCTCCCTTCCAGCCAGCCACGATGCTATGGATATAAATAATCAAAGATCTTTGGTAAAGAAATGTGAAGCGTCTTTGGAAAGATTCGTTGGGTTTAGAAGATATGCCAAATGTTTCTTTTATGCCCCGATATTCCTTTTTTTTTTTGTTTCAAACTCATTTCCATTTTAAATAGCATTGTGAAGGGTGACGTGGCTTCCCATAAGTCATACCCCTTCTATCTTGGATGATTTTAGTCATGTACTAACTGCTGCTGTAAATGATTCACAGCTTTCCAGAGATGTCTTTTTAAATGCCGACGGGCCTTCTATGGCCTTTCGTGGGCTAAGAAATATTAATATATTTTTGACATAATATACTACTATTTAAATTTATATTAATATCACAATAAAATTTGTATGTCATAATTTATATTATATAATATCATCATTAATATTATATTTGTTTATATTGTTATATTTGATTATTATAATCATAATATTATTTCATGATAATTATTATTATAATATTATTTTTTTGATAACTAATATTAAATGGTTAATATATTTTAATATGTATTTTATTTATTTACTTTCTATTTGATACATTATTTGATATTTGTAATGTCACAGTTTTGGGGACATGACAAGTTGCAGATTTTTTAGAGGTGTCTTGGATGAGAGTTAATTGGTTTGATGAGCAATTGTGCATGATTTCGTGCCTTTGCATGCCCCAATCTTTGTAACTCGTTGAAGAGATTTGAAGAAGAAAATCAGAAGGCGCTTGCATTTTGATCGAAATATTTGAGTCCTTTCAACGTTTTATGTTAAATAGCTTATTGTTTCAACTCCCTCCTCGGACAGGGGTTCCTCCTCCTTAGATATTTGTTATTAACAGTTATCGTGTTATGTTGTTTAATGGATTGACTTTCAACCTATACTTCGGACAAGGGTTCCTCCTCCTTGGCAAGTCAAAGATCCAACTTACCGTAAAGAGTGTTTGCTTGTATAAAACCTTATCCCAACGTATATCCGAGAGTTCAGAGCCTCGGCCATATTCTAAGGAGACGGTGGATTCAAGTGATCCAACCATCCATTCCAGCTCCTATACCCTCATGCTTTGTTTATCTTGGGGAGGTAGGATAGATTAAAAGCTAGTTTAGTCGTAGTTAAGATCTGCAGAAACTAGAGAGAAGCTTAGCTACGACACATTGTGTTTGTGCACCCTTGTGTCCTGCCGCTAAGTACAAAAAGATAGGAATCTTAGTCTACTCTACCCTTTCTTACACATTATATCAGCAAAGAGAGATCTTCCTCTATATAAGCCGAAGGAGCAGTACTATAACAATTGCAATAGCTAACCGTTTCCAATAAGCACTCCAGAGGTGCCAATTGAAACGCCAACAAAGTTGCAACAAACTGTTGATGTTTACTTGATATTTCCAATACCATGTATATATAAACTATTATGAGAGCATTGTGCCAAGTTTGTTTTGTTTATGCATGGGAAAATATTGTGGATATTATATGAAAACATTGCGAACCAACAATCTATAGATCTGTAAACAAAAACTTACCATGTTCACATTCATGCAAATTGTTTGACAAAATGCTCATTGGGAAGAGTGCAAAAATTTGGTGTAAAATCGGTAATGGTCTTTACAGAACTCCGAACTTCTTGGAGAGCACATGATTGGTCTAGTAGTGGTTATGTTCATGACAATGAGTTTAGAGGGTCTTGGTGAGCCTTATGATGCTATCAGAATGTGATTATTGAAGTTTATTATGACATTGTTTGTAATGTCCCCTTTCTAGCTAGTATCAGAGTTTTCATGGATTAGCCTATCAGCGAGTCCTCGTAGGCTAATGATGGTGATTTGAGGGCCTTATGAGTGAGTTTCTTGGTTTTTTAGATGGCAGTTTACAGTGTTCTCTTCTCCAGTGCTGGGTGACATTGAATAACGACCTTATTCAGGTGTTTTAGGCTTCGTTTGCATTCACTATTTTAGTAAGTCACTTGGACGTTGGGTCCAATCTTACTATTTATAGTAAGTCAATTTGATGAGCAAAGGAAGCAATGGGTTTTCCCATGGTGTTGGCAGAATCAGTATTATGTTGATATTGACGGAGTTACGGTTTTTTGATTATTATTAAAGTGACAACTTTAATAATAATTAAATATAAGTGAATATCATTAAAGGAGTGAATGACTGTATAATATATAATTCTTTTTTATAACATAAGGTCATTATTAAAAACTAAAAAGGCATGAAGGGGACGCCACACATAATGTTATATTTTATTTGTGCAACAAAAGCAAATATTATTTTAATATTTAAATGGATTAAAAAGCATTGGAAATCGTGCTTTTTGGGAGGAGGTATAAAAGGCCTCAAAAAAAACACATTGATCATTCATTCATTCTCTTATACAAATTTATGAGCATTTTTCTGTGAAGGAAGAACCAGGGTTTCTGGAAGAAAATCAATCTTTGAGAACGAAAACTCTCTTAGATTTTGCAATCTACAGGTGTGAGATACCATCCAAAGGTTGCTCTTCAGGTGGCTTCAATCAGGAGTCACATTTGTGCACATTTGAAGTGATTATCTCAAAGAATTTCAGGGGTTTGAATTGTAGATCAGAATTTATTCGAAAGCAAACATTGTTGGTCACCTTTAATGCTGTTTATATCAAATTCTATTGGCACGTGGGTTTCATAGAGGCCGTACAATCCTTCTTTGCTGGGCCGTACAACTCCTAGGCTGGGCGTGTTGTTTCAAGGTTGAAACGCCTTGAGTTTCAACATCTTTTCATCATCATTCTGGGCAGCTAGGTCATTGCTATCATTCTGCAGCAAAACAAAGGTGGAGAAGTCACTCAATAGAGATAGGCATTCAAAAATAAGGAGGTTGCTGTTGCTGAACAGAATATATCAGATTTGTAATAATCTCCTGCTGACTTCTGGGTATGATCTCTTTGTAAATGCAAAGCAATGATAAATCTGATTTGATAGTATATTGTCTTGCTTCAGTATTTCCTTTATTTGCAATTGTGTATATATATATATATATATATATTTCATTGCATTTCCTGGCAAAATTTTTCAAAAGCACAAAAAAGCAAAAAAACATAAAACCAAAAAGCAATCAGAAAAAGCAGAAAATCAGTTATCAAATTTCCTATCAGGGGTGGGACATTTAATTGTTTCTTGTGTTTATTGCCATTAACGACTCTAGTGCAGGTTGTACAAGTCAGAAATGAGTTGGATTCTTTCTTGAGGCCGTACACATGCTTGCTGGCCGTACTTGCGAAGAGGGGTTTCTGAAATAGGAGCATAAGCACTCCCGTTAGGGAGATTCTAGCTGTTTGCAAGTTTGATTTTCTCCTAACAGTTTGATAGTTTCAGTTCCAGTGTGTTTGGGTGTGCATAAAGAAGTTTTTGGGGTGGTGTTTCAGTCTTAGTTTGTGTTGGGTGTTTTTGGATACATCTAATCAGCAATTTACAATATGTTCAGTTCTGATTTGATACTTTATCGGTAGAATAAAGTACTATCAGGTTCTCAATCAGCCTTTGTTTTGTCTACTAGAGATATATCTTTATGTTGATTCTTGAATATATTGTTTCCATATGATTATATGGCTCCAATTTGAATGTTGTTGCAAGTCAAGTTTTGTGATCAGAATTTATATCAGCATAAATCATCAAGTTTATATTCTCTAATGATGATTTGTAATGTATTTTATATTTTCTTGTAATACCCTAGATGGTAGTATCTTTAGTGGCTTCATCTTGCACTTCAATGTATTTGCACACCTCACTGAATAATGTTGGAAATTGGATTGCATCAAATGGTTGTCATTGATGTCAACACAGTACCAAATGTATGAAACATTTACCGGAAGCTATTCCCTATCAAAGATGTTCTTTATCTGTGAACCGGTGTGCTGGTTTTTGGGTCCGGATTCTACTGCAAGACAAGCTATGACTCTAATATCTTAACTATGTCATTATGATTCACTTAGACAGCTATATTCGAGATCTTGAGATGTTTTGTGTTGGGAGCAGTAAGTTATCAACGATAGAGTTTAACTCTGTACACTACAGTTGTTTTTGTTGGGTCCCAGTCTTGGCCAACCTAACACATGTTATGTATTAAGAAGATTGAATCTACCTTGTGGATGTTTTGTATAGATCTTAGCCGACTTAATATGATGTATTACTTGTATATATATAAGATATTTTGAGGAATGAGTGAGAAGTATGTGTGAAGGATGTGGAGTGTGAAGTGTGAAGTGCAAGGGAGAAGTGGGTGTGCAAGTGTGGAAGAAAGGTGAGAGGATCTGAGCCTAAATGTTTTGAAGACTAGAACAGAATTGTTAAGCATTTGTTGGGAGAAGCAGTACTACTTATAATAAGCTTCATTCGGAATTGAATTCTGCACAAGGAAGGTGTATTCCATCAGTTCATACTTTTGGCAGTGTTGTACCCAAAACCAAAATTTTTGCTTCACTAAGGCATTTTGCTTAATTGAGTCTTAATCTTGTTAAAGTGATGTCAGAAGGTCATTTTTGGGCGTTTTAAATATGGAGTTGGTGTCAGTGTCTTGTCAGTCGGTTACTGAAGAAATCCAAGAAAAGTGAAAATCTGAACGAAAATCATCAAAATTTTCTATCTCTGGAGAGGGGAGCACATTTTCAAAAAGGCGCCCTATCTTTTAGGGGCTCAGATCCTGTTTTTAGGGTTTGTCACCTCCAGCAGACATTTGTCTGGCATCACGTCAGCTTCGCAATGAGCTATCAAGCCTGTCAAATGGACCTGTTTCGTGCAAGTTACGGAAGATATAGCGCAAAACGAGAGGAAAGCGAGAATTGGCTAACACTGGAGAAAAGAGCAGCTTTTGAAAAAGGCGCCCATCTTTTTAAGGTGTCAAATGAAGGTTTTTGGCTAAATGCCACCTAGGATGTTTATCTCACGTTTGTTCAAGCTTCGCGACACATCCGTCAGTGGGTGAATCTGAGTTGCAGAAGTGCCTGAACCAGAGGTCAAACATAGGGTCAAATCTTGGTCAAAATATCAAGGAAATGAGCAAAAGAGCACTTTTTCAGAAAGGCGCCTGAATTTTTCAAGCCTTTAATGCCTTCTTTTTGATGATCTCAGATGTTCAATTTGTCCGTGTTACGTTCAGCTTTCCGTTGCCTGTCTCCGTCAGATCATAAGATGTCTCAGCAGCTTGCAGTCAGAGTTTTTATGATATTTTCGTCAGTTCCGGAAATGGCTAAGTCTGGAGGAAAAAGAGCAACTTTTCAAAAAGGCGCCCTTGTTTTTCACCCCTCAGATGATGTTTTCTGGAGAAATGTGCCTTTGCAGCTGTCATGTAGAATGAGGTCAGCTCCGCAGTGAACCTGTGATCCAGTCCTGAAAATTGATTAATCAAAAGTTATGAAGGTTTTATTTGTCCCTCCGTACGAGATGAAGATGAGAAAATTTGACTAAGTCTGAGAAAAAGAGCAGTTCTTGAAAAAGGCGCTTGGATTTTTGAGCCTTCAGATCTTAGTTTTATGATGTTCAGTCTCAAGGTACCTTTTGATCAGTTTTTGTCTAGCTCTGTGATGCATCTGTCAGCCAGCGAATCGGTGGAGTCAGTTAGCTAGTGTCAGAGGATGAACAGAGGTCCCGGCAGAGGTTTAAATCCAAATTTTTATCAAAATTGGCTAAGTCTGGAATTCGCCTAAGAGGTCAAAGTTGAATTTTTGAAGGAAGTTGACTGGTGCGCCCTAACTTGAGTTCTGACTTCAGTTAGACTGAACGATTTCTGGGTTGTCATCTCCAGTTCATATATTGGCATGTTGAGTGATCTTTCAGTTCACATGTCGAGTTAACTAGTTTGCATGTCCAGTTAACAACTTTGCATGTTGAGTTAACTTGTTTGCATGTTGAGTTAACTGAAGTTTGTACTTGAAAATCAACTTAAGTTCACATGCATGGCGCAATTAATTAAAATTGTGAAGAATAGTGAAGTTGGGGCTTTACTTTTTGTCAACTAGAGTCTTCAAAAGGGACGCCATATTTAGATTTAAAGCATGGTATTGTGAAGTTGGTGTTTCATTCATTGTTAACTGAAGTCTTCAAAAGGGACGACTTATTTAGAATTTTTAAGATTTAAAGCATAAGCATGAAGTATTGCGAACTCATTTCAATAAAGATTGTGAACTGAAGTTCTCAAAAGGGACGCTTTAATTCTTAAGTGTGAATTTTAAAGCAAGCGAGTATGGCGAATTCAACAAGGATTGTCAACTGAAATCAAAATCGCATGGTGCTTTAAATAAATTTGCAACTGAAGTCTTGGTGAGGTGCCCTAAAGCATGATGCTTTATTTAGCTCATTTTAGTTTCAGTTAACTAAAATTGGGGTCCGATCACAAGCTAAGCGCATTTTTCAAGGTTTAGTGCTTTTGTGCGACATTGGCGTCCATTATTTCTTCATCACAAGCTTTGAAGTCTACATTCTTCTTGAGCGAGCAGCAACTTAAAGGCGCTACAGGTGTCAGAATTCAGCGTTCTTCATAGCAACGGATTCAGATTGTTCAGAGGAAGAAGGTTCAAGACTTTGTTTTCACTTTGCATGCAGGTTTCATCAAATTCCAAAGAAGAGATTGGCGAATTTTCTACAGAAGCAGAGCAAATAAAACTTTCTATCGTCTGTCTTATTTCTTCTATTTCTCATCTTAGGTACGTTCTTCGCATGTCAAAGAAATTCAACGTATTTTCAGAGTTTTATCATCTGGGTTCGCATACTTCAGTATTTGCAGCAAAACCCATGTCTTAGATTTTTTCGAGAAATTCGCCCCGTAGTCTTCATTCTGAAGCTCTGTGCTTTTTTCCGAGAATTTCTTTGCATGTGGGCCTAAAACACATCTTTTCGAGAATCAAGCTTTCTGGGTTGTCTTAGAATTGGATTCTGCACAAAACCCACATTTTAGAAAAATTTCGAAAATTTCTTTCATCATAGGCTATTTTTAGCCTTGCCCAGAGATTTTCAGTTTTTTAGAAAGTGTTCAAGTATATTCGACTTTACAGTCAAAAGTTTTCATTTTGAAAATGCAGTTCAATCTCATTGATTATAAGGCCAAATCGGCTCTTATGCATAATTTTGTCAAAACTTCAGATACAAACCTAAATCATGTTTATCCAGTGGTTAATCTGAGCAGTCTGGAGGGTGTTAGCAGTAATTCATTGAGAAATCTTGAGCGTTCCGGATTGCTAGCAGCGACATCTATTCCTGTTACCACTTTCGATCTTGAGTTTGTTCTTGCTTGTATCAAGCATTATGACTCATCTTCATGACAAATTAGATCAGCTGACGGGAGAGTTGTTTGCAGTCTCAAACCAAAGGACATAGAGAAATGTTTTGCTATTCCTCCTCGTTCAGATAACTTTACTGTGGTTATTGAGGCTTGTGAGAAGATTTGGGATGGAGATCAACAACGTTCGCAGAGAAAGGTGGCTCAGAAATGGCTGAAAGTTCAGAAGACTAACATGCCTAAAAAGGTTGGTCGTGGTGAATTCAAGGACGAGGTTGCTGTTTTGATAACTTTGCTCAATCGAGTTATAGGCCAACAGGATGCTAGCACTTTCCGTTCATGGATGTTTTACCTGATTTCCAGAATTCTTGATGGCACAGAGCATTTTGACTGGGCTATGCTGATTAGTGATTGCTTACATCAGCAGATTACTAATTTTCTCAAGTATCATGAGTTTCATATGATATCATACTTGGTCTACTTAGTTGCATTCCAAGGCAGCTACAAGCATCTAAAAACTAATGGCACTCTTGGTGTTCAACGTGTTCATGAGTATTATCCTCAGTTGGAGTTCTCTAAATCTGAGCAAGACTTCCGAGCAGTGAACGATCACTTTTCTATGAGGACAGTTAGAGATCTTGACAACGAGATGCACATTCGTATTTCTGCCGAGGCAAAATCAGCGATGGAGACTTGGGCGGATTGGTTTATCCAATTCCCTACATTCACATACATCTGAGTTTATGGATATGTTGGAGAGCCCCTGATGTTACCGAGGTATCCTTCAGACAAGATCATCTTCATGGAGTTTCTCAGGCAGATGCAACATGTTCATTTATTTCTTCGCAGTCGTCATAAGACTGCGGCTAATTTTCCATTTACATTGGGAATTTTCACATGCAATGCGGCAACAGATGCCAGGCTTATGTCAACCGAAATAGAAAGGTTCAAGCTTAAGACTCATACTGAGAGGCGTTCCTATGATCCTCTCGGTCATTATGCAGACAGGTTAGAGCGAGGGATTGCACATAAGCCAGCACTTGAGGATTTCTGGGCTAATTGTGAAGATGAGTTCGAGGTTCGTCGTCGTCACCATTGTAGACTCACTATTGGTCAGCTCTCTGATTACCTATTAGAAGATGTTGATGGTCTATCAGATGATGATGGAGAAGTTCTTCTCAATTCATATGTCAGAGATCAAATTGCTCGGCAGCCACTTCGTTCACTAGATTGGTATGCTAAGGAGAATACTTCCATTGAGGAGGTTTCTAGATCGGTTATCAAGACCAGCAAGCTGTTCTTGGAGAGTAAACGGAAGCGAAAGTCAGTTCCTGTGATGGAGCCACCAAAGGATTTTTCTTCATTGCCTTCTACTTCTAGGTCAAGACCTCGGGTCAAGGCTATTGTGATACCTCCTGAAGGAGTTAAACTCAGTGGAAATACGGGGAAGAGAGCTACTGGTAAGAGGAAGCAGAAGCAAGTTGAGAATGTACCTAAGACTCCAGTAGAGACAGTCATTCAGGCTGAACCTCACGTTGAACCTCCTAGTTCGCCTCACATACAACCTATTGACATAGATTCAGAGCCTGAGATACCAATTCAAGTAGGATCGGAGACAACTGAACCACCACAAGTTGATACATTAGGGATAGTCTCTCCTCGGATTGATGATATTGTTCAGTCTTGTTGGCTCGAAAGGTCTTTGGGGAGATAGAGGCGTGAACCTTCATATAACCTTGATTTATCTGAGTTTGGTGAACCTTATCAGAGAAGGTCAAACAAGAAGATTAAGAAACAGGTGCATATTGAAAAGACTCCAGAATCAGAGATTGTTATAGAGGTTGTTGTTCCTCCAGAGGGTAAGAGCCTAGATGAAGTCGAAGTTGGTGACTTTACTTTCACTAAGGCAAATCTTGGTAGGACTACTCGAGAGACAGACGTGAGCTTTCTTAAGATTGTCACCAATAATCTTGAAGAACGCAACACGAAGGATGGAGAAGATAAGGCATTGCTTAAGGCTGAAAATAGTCAACTTCGTCAGTATATTTTTGATCTTGTTCACGGAAATTCAAGTAGAGCGCCGGTTCTTCCTCAGAATACAGTTGCAGAACAACGAAAGCTGGATCAGTTAGTTAGTCATAGCAGACTTTTGGATAACTGGATTGAAGGCTTAGTTGCTACAGGTCAACGTCTTTTTGCAGATTTGTATTAGTTGAGGAGTGATGCACATAGGCTTCGTCAAGGTATTCAGTTGCTCGAGGTTTCAGTTGTAGAGAGTTTAGCCAAGGATCGTGTTCTTGTGTCTCAGTTGTCAGTTGCATACGATGCCTTGGAGATTGATGAAGATCAAGAGAAAGTTTTTACTTGGAGAGAGCAACACCTTCTCAAAATGGAAATATGTGAAAAGGTCTCTACCAAGTTGTTTTCACTGAAAGATGATGTAGTTGGAGCACTTGCACTTGTCAGTGGTTTTGTTGTTCAAATTCCGTGTCATTATCTTCTTGAAGATGGCACGTATATTGAATTGGACAAAGTACAAGTTGAGTTCGAAAAGTTGATTCGTGATAGCCTTGACGGAGAGCCTATGGCGGCTAAGCTGGAGAATGTTTCAGTCATTTCAGCTAGTTTCAGAAAGGCGACTGAAGATGTTAAAGAATGCATGCATACAGTCAAGGAAGGCGATAGAGAACTGAAGAGACAGACTATTGCTTTAGACAGTATCAAAGTGCCAGATGACAGAGAGATTGATGAGTTCTTGGTCGAAGTGTTAGACTTAGATGACATGGAGTGATCTGCCAGTTGGAACTTGCAGTTAATTTCGAGGGTTGAGTCATGAGCAGCAGTTAACTCGACTTTCAGTCTTGAGTTCACTCGCTGATTTCACACATGCTTATCTCTTCCTTGGGATTATCTTCACAGGAGTTAGGGTTAGGGTTTCCAGTTAACTGAAGGTAGTGTCCAGTTAACTTTGCTTTAAATAAGGACGTGCATGCTTGCACATTGTCCATTTAGGTTAAATGTACGGTTAACTGATGGTAGTTTTCCAGTTAACTGTATAGTTTACTTTATTAGGGTTTAGTAATAAATCTTGCATGCATTGCAAGACTGTAGTTGACTCAAGGTGATTTTAGGGTTCCCTACACCTTTGATGTATATAAATAAGAGCTTTTGCTCATTTGTACATAACTTTTGCACGAGAGAGAAATATATGCTGCGCCTACCTTGCCCTCAATATTGCTCTTTTGGTATTTGTTCATGCGTCTTTGCTATTATAATGAATTGTTATGCCACATAGGGTTTCATGCAATTGTAATGGCGAATTCTTTCCATAGTTAGATCAAATTTGTTTTGTGTTTAATAAACTTGTTCAGATTGAGATGATAGTTGTGCCTACCTTGCCTTCAAGTAGAGAATCTGCACTTGTTTATCGTGTGTTGTTGTGAATAATAAACTTATTCGAATTGAGCTGATAGTCGTGCCACCTTGCCTTCAAGTAGAGAATCCGTATTCAGTTTATCGTGTGATGTTATCGATAAACTTGTTTAAATTGAGCTGATAGATGTGCCACCTTGCCTTCAAGTTGAGAATCTATACTCGTTTATCATCTGAAACCTTGCTCCGTTTCCTCATGCTCTGTTTTCTTGAGGAGACTGGATAGAATTTAAGTAATTAAGTTTAGTTGTAGTTAGTAATACTGCGAAACCAGAAAATATTCAGCTGCAACGTATATAGTTTTTGAGAAAGCCTTGTACCTCTACAGCTGAAACAAAAAGACAGGATATAGTTTAGTTTATTTCCTTTGCAAGTACTTTTGTCAAGCACAACGAGGGAGCTTCCCCTCCTAATTTGAAGAGCACTTATTGCGTAGTGTGGATAGCTGTCCGTACCAACTCTTACTGCAGAGGTGCTAGTTGTTACACTAATAGGCAGTGAGCCATAACTTTTATATTTTGGTAGTAAGCCATCTTTTGTATCTCTGGGTTGTAGCCCTTTTGGATAGTGAGTCCTTCTATTGGCAGTGAGCCTTATGTAATTGGTTTTGATATTCTCTATAGTGTGAGTTAATCCTCACTATTGTTTTTCCCTCATTAGGTTTTCCACGTAAATTTGGTATTATTGTCTTTATGTGATGGTTTTCAGTTTTTGCTTTTGCACTTAATGTTTAATCTAAGAAGTGTTAAGGTCATGTTCCGGTAAATGATTTAAGGGTTTAGTTTGGTGACAACTGATTCATTGCCCCCTCTCAGTTGTCCAATTCAACAAATAAGTGGAAGTAGCTGTGCTTATAGTAATTGCACTTCGTTGAGTAAGTGCATAGTGACTATGCGTGTGAAATTGCACTCCGCTAAATAAGCGAGAGGTGATTATGCTTGTTGTAATTGCACTCCATTGAATAAGTGAGAAGTGATTGTGCTTATTATAATTTCACACTTCATTGAATAAGTGTAGAAGTGTTCCTTATTAGTTTTGGCATCAAGTACTCTACACTAAAGAAGTGAGGTTAGGCTGGCTATGCTGCCTTGTGTGCACTAGTTGATTAGATTACTTCATATGCTGCATTTTTAAATAAATGTGTGTTTTCCTATACATCGTATGCTCTCACCTTGCCCATCTTAGGAACTAGGTGATCAGAAAGTGATAAGGACATTGCATTGTAGCTTCATTTCAATTTTTTTGGGGTGCTTACTACATATTCCATCCTTAGCAATTTTTGATTCATGATTGTTTGACATCTATCTCCAATAATGGAAAATAAACTTGATGCCTTAATTCTGAATAGGCATATTGGACTTGTAAGTTGTATTCTTGTAGTTTTAATGCTTACACCTTTAACTGAATTTATGCCTTCTAAAATTTGAATTATGAATGTTTGTCTAATCAACAACCCATGGATATTAGCATGAGATGATCCGCTTTAGCTATTTTCTCATGGGAATGCAGTGTGTGAATTGCATCTAGTTATGTTGATGTTCTAGGAGATTAGACATAAAAGCATAGATGGAAGCTATGGCCAATATGGTCCAAGACAAACGCATTTCTATACAAAGAAGTTCTAGTCAAACCTCATTAAAAAAGCTTGAAATTAAGAAAGATTATAAATCTAAATGAAAGAAATAGAAAGTAAAACCTTCCTTGGGCCCACAATTATCAATGAGGCCCATGGGGTTAACTAGGATTCTTGTGGCGTGCTTTATCCTTGCCATTACCACTTGAAGACATTTATTGCTTTTTGGGTGTGATTTTTGAAGGTGCTTTTCAGTCTAAACTCGTGTGGACACCTATTTCTCTCTCCCTTATCACTAAAATTGATGATGACTGGCTAAGGCACCTATTTTCTCCACTTATGCCACTTAATACATGCCTTAACTAACATAGACATGCATTTAGAGCATTTAGGTCGCTTAAAGGTAATTGCTTGCATCTTAGGGACATTTGTGTTCTTGCCACTTAAATTATGTCTCTTTCCTCCTAGGCATGCTTTTGGGCTACTACTATGCTTTTCACTCTAAACTCGTGTAGACACCTATTTCTCTCTCCCTTGTCACTAAAATTGATGACTGACTAAGGCACCTATTTTCTCCACTTATGCCACTTAATAGATGCCTTAACTAACATAGACATGCATTTAGAGCATTTAGGTCACTTAAAGGTTATTGCTTGCATCCTAGGGACATTTGTGTTCTTGCCACTTAAATTATGTCTCTTTCCTCCTAGGCATGCTTTTGGGCTACTGCTATCACTTAAGAGATGTCTGAATTGAGTTGGGCTAGGTTGCCAGTTTTGGTACGGGTGTGAGGTTCTGGTATATCTGTATGGTATTTTTTTTTCTTGGGTATTGTATGTTTGGGTATGGCTATATTATATATATGGAAAAAATTTAAAAAATATACAAAATTGTAAATACATTTGATAGTATGATTCATCATCATTGATTAATGGTAGTGATAACGATAAATGTCAATTGATAGTTCAAAATTTCAATATTATGTTATATATCAAATATGTCTAGGAATGAAAATCATTACAATTACAAAATTTGAAATAAATTGTAATGTCCCCATTTTAGCCTATTGTGGATGGTTAAGCCTATTCCTGGCCCTCGTAGGCTAACACAAATGGTTAGAGGGTCCTTCTTGGCAGTGATCAGTGTGTTTTCTCCTTCAGAGCTTAGTTTGGGTTCAGGTTTGGCTTTCATTAGACTCAGTTCTTCATACTTACTATTTATAGTAAGTCACCATTTTAGGGGAGTCAGGGTTGTTTAGTAAGGCACCTAGATAGGTCTCAGATGTAGTGTTGACCTCTTAATCAGTTTGATGGGCAAATATTAAATGTTTAATGAGTAATTATCATTAAAGGTATTTTAATGATAATTAAATAATATAAAGTTAAATTATAAAGTCAAAAAGTGTACCTTATTTCCGATGAGGCCATGACCCTCAATTAAAATCACTTAAAGTACATTTATTTTGTATTATTGGTTTGGGCGCCCAAGTTGGAGATATTGTAAAGTTTTTATCAAAAACCTAAAAGCGGATTTCAAGAGCAATTAAAATGCAATTAAGAGGTCGACCTCTTTGAGGAGATTATAAAAAGGCATCAAGAGGAATTTATTTCATTATGTTTGAAGATTATAAAGTTGTGTATTTTGAGTTCGTGCTTGGAGAATAAGCCAGCTAGGGTTTCTGCCATTTCTAGCCATTGGGAACGAAAACTCTCATTGGTTTATGCAATTTTGAGGCTGTGAAACTATCAGCTGAATTATTGCTTGACCGTGGGCTTCATACAGGGGTCTAGTTTGTGCATACTTGTCGAGAAACATTCAAGGGTTTGAAGGATTCTACAAATATTGCAAATCAGAAGTTATTGTTCTGCTGCTACAGTGGCATGAACAGTGTCGTGCTATAGTACCACGTGAATAGTACACGCGCTACAGTGATTCGCTACAGTGGCATTCAAGTTTGGAGGGTTTATTCCCGCTAATCTATTACAAGTTTTGAGTAGTTCGGAAAGGGTTCTAATTGCTGCACTATACCAGATTAATTGCTGTAGATATTTCATTGAAATCTGGGCTCAGTTAAAGACATATCTGGCTTTGATCATTGCCGTCCTAGCATAAGTGCATAGATTGTTATCTTGGGAGGCGTCTGGATATATCAGATCATTTGCTCCCATTTTAGTAGTGGAAAAGCCTTGCAAAGGGACAAATCGATCAGTTGCAGGTTGTCACCTTGCTGCCAGAAGATTGCAGTAATAAAGGGTTAATGTATAGCGATCATTCCAGGTATAGGAATGATGAAAAAGCTTTAATAATTTGATGCTGTGAATAAAACTCTATCTGCTGCTGCCAGTTAATCATTTCCAGAATTCTGGGTTGGCTGCTACATTTCTAGAATTTTTTATATTTAGCATCTTCTATGATTTGGTATGCATTTTATATTGTAAAAAGTTCATAGAGGCAATCTATTAATAAAACTTTCTCATTTGCAGCTAGTTATTTTCAGATTTCTTGCATGTCTTTTTTATGCATTGTTACTTTGCATTTCTATAATGGATAAAACACAAAAAAGTCAAATATAGTTTCAAAAATCAAAACAAACATCCATCATTTACAAAGCATTGCAAACCAGAGAACTAGAGGGGTTCTTAGAGTGGGATCAGAGCAGTTATTCTGCCATCCTGTGCAATGTTAGATTTCATGAGTAGAGATAATGTGTTTTATACTAGAGGAAGAACAGGACATTGGGAACCTCCCCCGATTCCTGAAGGTGATACAGCTTTAGGAATTTTGGCCATACACAGGTCTAGCTCAAGTGACAGTGATAGCATAACAGGTTTAATGGGGGACAGAGACAGAGAGACACATGGAGATAACAAAGAAGTTTTCAGAGACAGGGAACATGATAGGCATCTTAGTCTTGCTGAAGAGTTAAGGAGGCGACATGAGAATTTGATAGATATGATTACAGATTTGGTTGGTGCTTTGAGGGAAAGTCCACTTCTATAGCCGGCAGGTCATGAAGATCAACCTAGAGTTGAGCAGAATCGAACGCCAGTTCATAATGATCCATCATCTAGTGGGTCCGTTCTTAGACCCAGTCAACCTACATTTATTCCTCTAGAAAATCCACGTGAGTAGCAGATTTTGCAGGTAGAGGTGCAGTCACCACATGCCTTTGCAGTTGCTGATGTTACTAGGCTTTATTGGGAGTACATGTCTTTAGCTCTTGAGATTAGATAGGCATTGTCAGTGCAGTAGTTTTTGGATTTACAGAGACCTAGAGGTAGAGGCGGGCAGGAGCAGAGAGCACCACAGGCCCCCATAGGTTAATAGGGATTTCCAGCATGTTGTCAGCAAGGTTGTGTTGCCACATTTTGATGGTAGTGACAAGTGTTCAGCTAGATCGTGGGTGTTGAAGCTTGACAACTATTTATTGCTGAGACCTATGCATGAGGACGAGCAATTAAGTTTGTCACATTGCACCTGGATGGAGTGGCTCGCGATTGGTGGCGTCATGGGATGACCACTTTGCAGCATAACCTTATTACCACCTACCAGGAGTTGACAGACAGGTTGATTGAGCGCTTCGATAAGAAAGATCCAGAGTTGTACTTCAGAGAGATGGCACAACTTAGACAGGTGGGCAACTTGGATAATTACAGTAGCAAGTTTCAGAGGCTCGCTGTGATGGTGCCTAGTTTGTGAAAAAGGCGTTTGGTTATGTTGTTCACTGAGGGTTCACAGGAGCCTTTGAGAGGTTGGCTTAAGGCCTTTGACCCGCCTTTCCTGCATGGTGCTATCAAGAAGGCAAGGAGAATGGAGTTTGTTGCTCCGAAGAAACAGTTTCTGCCAAAAACAAATACCTTGCCTGCTGAAGAGAGTCATCAACCAGTTGCAGAGACAAAGACGAAGGGAGCAACAAAACTTGATGATGCAACTCGTGATGAATTAGGAAGGAAACAACTTTGTTATTGGTGTAAGGAACCCTACAACAAAGAGCATGATTGTCCTTTGAGGCCAAAGGGAAAAGCTAACCGCGTGATGTGGGTTTACTATGAGCATAATGAGGTTGGAAATGCCTCTACAGAGTTTGGACCTGATACCAATCTATGCCCGTTGGCATTATTTGCTAGTACACAGGATGAATCTTCATTTAGGTTCAGGGGATCAGCGGATAGACAGCGATGTATTGCCATGCTTGACACTGGAGCCACACATAATTTTATTGATGAGGGTTTTGTCAGTAGATGTAGACTCCAAACAGAAGACTTCGTTGGATTTAGAGTTAGGGTGGTGGATGGTTATACCCTCACTTGCACTAGACGAAATTGTACTTTCATCCTTATGTTGAATGATTATGAGTTACAGGCTGATTTTTATGTTCTTAACATAGGTGGGATAGAAATAGTGTTTTGGGTATGAGATGGCTCCAGGACATTGGTGTGTTCACCCTCAATTTGCCTAAAATGGAGATGAGATTTGAGTTACAGCACAAGGGGTATGTGTTGAGGGGGATTACAGATGGGAGCTTGCACCCTATCTCTCTCGTTGGTGAGGAGATCGAGAGGGTAGGGGTGAAGATAGCTCAGGAGGAGGAGTCTGTACAGAAGATTGGGCATGATTGTATTCAGTACTCTAGCGGTTCAGAGGTTGTTGATTGGGATCAACTCGGAGGTATGGTTCAGTTTGTGACCAACCCTTTGTTTGAGGCGGATGCTACATTGTCATATGACAATGCGCTCTTTGAGTTAGATGTCGATCGTTCTCTTGACCCTAGCCCTAAGATGTGCATTGATCGTAGTGTTTGGGATCCTTCTAGTGCATTGGCATTTCAAATAGGGCTCGTAGAGGAGTTTTCTGAGGTGTACATAGTGAGGAGTGCATACAACTTTACATTTGATCCTCATGTACATGAGCTATTTCAGATGCATAGTTTAGTGGCGCATGTGCTAAACAGTGTGTATGACAGCTTGCCTTGTGTAGAGAGAGGAAGCAAATGTTGTCTGTCTTTTGAGTTGCTTCCTTTTGAGGCTCATACTCCTGCGACACTTGATGGCGAGATTGATTTGATTCGGCTAGTTCAGACAGTTGTTCTTGTGTTGGTGTTACAGGAGCTGAGTGGTGATAGCAGGGACATTACACAAATCTTCCCTTGTGATCCTGGTGGGGGAGAGTTTTCTTTGCAGCTGGGATTGCTTGGGGACAAGCAATTTCAGGGAGGGCGGACTATAATGCCCCCATTTTAGTTTGTTGTTGTTTTTGGATGGTTTAGCCTATTCTTGGCCCTTGTAGGCTAACACAGATGGTTAGAGGGTCCTTCTTGGCAGTGATCAGTGTGTTTTCTCCCTCAGATCTCAATTTGGGTTCAGGTTTGACTTTTGTTAGACTCAGTTCTTCATACTTACTATTTATAGTAAGTTACCATTTCAGGGGAGTCAGGGTTATTTAGTAAGGAACCTGGACAGGTCTCAGATGCAGTGTTGACCTCTTAATTAGTTGGATGGGCAAATATTAAATGTTTAATGAGTAATTATCATTAAAGGTACTTTAATGATAATTAAATAATATAAAGTTAAATTATAAAGTCAAAAAGTGTACTTTATTTTCGATGAGGCCATGACCCTCAATTAAAATCACTTAAAGTACATTTATTTTGTATTATTGATTTGGGTGCCCAAGTTGGAGATATTATAAAGTTTTTATCAAAAACTTGTCAATGTATATCAAATCTGATCAGAACTGGATCCTAAAAGACCTATGGAAATTCTAAGACTTAAATTCTGTGTAATAATAATACTAAGTCAGATTTTTACTTCTGTATTTGAATGTGCTGAATGCAGAACATTAATTGATTTCGATGTCTACAAATAACAGCAAGAGGTCTCATATATATGAGGGAGACACGCGTCAAGGAGAGACGCGTGTCATGAGAGGACGTGTCTCCATAGATTGGAGACACGTCCACTCATGGGGCGTGTCCCTTGAGCGCGCGGGCTCCCTTAACAGTTCGTTGTTTATTTCTTAAACTAATATGAGATCTGTTAACACACAACAATCATAAGGAATGAATTCCGATATGCAATATTTCGATTATAATCAGAAATCTGCAAAACTTATTTGATTTTCCTTTTTCCGAGGTTAAGAACACTTAGGTTAAATATAAATGATGATGATGCATGAATGCAATCATCATTTATATCTGACCGAAGCTATCTTGAATCAACACTCCCTCTTAGCTAGGGAAGATATTCCAAATCAAATAAGTGGAGATATCACCTTCACACGTGATATCGAAGATATGATATGTTTTTTCAATATTGTCAAGTCACATGACATTCTTCATAACACATCTTCATTATGGTATGTGCACTGACATCAAGTCACATGATGTCTACCATAATTCATGGCATATCCACGGATATAGAATTATCCACCATGATTATCTCTTAAGGATCACAATGATCTTCAAATGATATCAAGTCCCATGATATTCATGAAAAGTGTCCAAGAGATACTATCATGACATGTCCACAGATATGAAGACACATGATATCTATCGTGATAGTTCAACTCATCATTGTAGAGTCGTCACTTTACAATGTCAAATACAAGTGTTCATTATTAGAAAGATCGTCACCTTTCAATAATGTACCCAGGGGGAGTAGGCCCATAAGGTCATGGAGTCACACACATGACAAAAGAGTTTTAACATCTTTATATATTAGTACAATTTATAAACAATTTGAATTTTAGATATAAATATCAAATTACATTTCAACCATACCAAGTTTCTTCCTGAAGTGCTCTACCTTGATTCGGGAGAGGGGCTTGGTGAGAATGTCTGCAGTTTGATCATTTGTACTAACATACTCCAACTGGATCACATTCCTTTCTACCATATCTCTTACATAATGATAGGGGATCTCAATGTGCTTAGATCTATCATGGAAGACAGGATTCACAAAGAGTTTGATGCAACTCTGATTATCACAATGAATAATTGTAGGATTCAAGGGCTCACCAAAGAGTCCCACAAGCAATTTATGAAGCCAAACTGCTTCTCTTGCTCCCATAGAGGCTGCAATGTATTCAGCTTCTGTTGAGCTCTGTGCAACTGAAGACTGTTTTCTGCAAATCCAAGAGATCATAGCTGATCCTAAACTAAAGCAACACCTTGATGTGCTTTTTCGATCGGTTACACTTCCAGCCCAATCTGAATCAGAGTACCCATGTAGATCTAGTTGGTTATTTTTGTAAAGAAGACCATATCCAATAGTGCCTTGAAGATATCTTAATATATGTTTCACAGCCATAAGGTGAATTTCCTTTGGCTCACACATGAACTGGCTTAGAGCATTCACTGCATAGCAAATATTAGGTCTGGTGTTAACTAGGTACATCAAAGATCCAATCATTTGTCTATATAGGGTTGAATCTGCACACTTGGATTCTGCAGCTGCTTCTTTCAGTTTGTGATGGTTGGTTTCCATAGGTGTAGACATGGGTCTACAATCCAACATTCCAAATGTCTTCAGAATATCAATAGTATACTTTCCTTGGTTTAGTATGATGCCATCTGGTTCCTGCCAGACTTCCAAACCTAGAAAGTAGTGTAAAATGCCCAAGTCTTTCATGTCAAATTCTGAAGTTAGATCCTTCTTTCCTTGAGCAATGAGGTGATCTTCTCTTGTTATTAGTAGGTCATCAACATATAAAATAATTATTAACATATCACCTTTAATTACCTTAAAGTAAAGATTTGGGTCTGCATCATTCTTGGAGAATCCTAGTCCCAAGAGGTAGTTGTCAATTCTTTCATACCAGGCCCTGGGAGCCTGTTTAAGTCCATACAGTGCTTTCTTTAGTCTGCATACATGTGAGTTAGGTTTATGTATCACAAAACCTTCAGGCTGTTCTAGATAGACTTCCTCTTCAATGGTTCCATTTAGGAAGGCGGTTTTTACATCCATTTGGTGGATCTTCCAGCCTTTAGCTGCTTCAATGGCTATCACTGCTCTCACAGATGTGTATCGGGCAACAGGTGCAAATGTTTCTTCATAATCAATGCCTTCCTTCTGTGAGAAATCTCTTGCCACAAAACGTGCCTTATGTTTTTCTATACTGCCATCAGCAACATGTTTGATTTTGAAGAGCCATTTAGAAGAGACGACAAATTTCTCTTTTGGTCTAGGCACTATATGCCATACATCATTTTTTAGAATGGACTGATACTCTTCTGTCATTGCATCCTTCCATACTTGATGTCTAAAGGCTTCTGAAACACTAGAGGGTTCTGAATTTATGATGTCATTCATTAGAGCAACATAGTTTGAGAACTGTTTGGGTCTTTTACTCTCCCTAAATGTTCCTTTAGGTGCTGCATGATTCTCAGCTTCTTTGATTATCTTTCTAGCCCAAAGTGGCCTCTTCTTGCCGTTGTCATTTGTATTCTCATCTGAAGTAGATTGAAGTTCATTTGGCATTTCCTCAGGATACTCCCTCTGAATCTCAGGAGTAGGTTCCACTTCTAATACCCTAGGGGAATAATTTTCTATCTCACTAGAACTTCTTGCCCTTTTAAATGCAATGTCTTCTTCAAAGATGACATCTCTGCTCAATTCAATTTGATTATGCCCGGGTATGAATATCCTGTAGGCCTTGGAGGTTTCACTATATCCCATAAATATCCCTTTCTTTTCGGAAGGTTCTAGTTTGAATCTCTTCTCCTTGGGCACATGAATATAGACGGGGCAACCAAAAATCCTAAAGTGACTAATGTCAGGTTTTATGCCAGTGAAGGCTTCTTCAGGAGTTTTGTTATCAAGATGAGAATGAGGACATCTATTTTGGATGTAGACAACAGTCCTAGAGGCTTCCGCCCAGAAAGAGGTTTCAATGTTTTGGTCAAGCAACATTGCTTTAGCAGCTTCTACAATGGTTCTATTTTTCCTTTCAGCAACCCCATTTTGTTGAGGGTTGTAGGCAACTGTGAACTCCCTCTTAATTGCAGCACTCATGCAGAATTCCTTAAAAATTTCAGAGGTGTATTCTTTCCCATTGTCTGTCCTTAAGGTTTTTATTTTCTTCCTGGAGAAGTTTTCCGTAAGTGCTTTGAACTCTTTGAACCTTTTGAGGATTTCTATTGAGTCTTTACACTTAAGGAAATAGATCCAGGTTTTCCTAGAGAAGTCATCTATAAATATGACATAGTATAGAAATCCTGCTTTAGAAGGCATAGACATGGGTCCACATAGGTCTGAGTGAACCAGTTCTAACACATTTAGGGTTTTGCTCAAACTATTGGGAAAGGATCCCTTTGTATTCTTTCCTAAGGCACAACCTTTACAAGTTCCTTCATGTGATGATTTTAACTTAGTTAAGCCTGTTACAAGTTTTTCCACAGAAGGTAGGGCATGAAAATGAAGGTGGCCTAAGCTTCTATGCCAAATCTCATTTGACTCAAGGGTGTCAAGGGTAAGGGCTTGTTTAACTTCAGTGCATAGTTTGTAAAGGTACCCTTGTCTTACACCTATGGTTAGGGCTTTCTTGATAGTTGAGTTTTTAGGCCATGCTAGAACTTTTCCATCCATAAAGGTAACTCTATATCCATTGTCTTCAAGGGCAGAGATGGATAGTAGATTCCTCTTTATTCTAGGTACAAATAAGACTCTAGTGAGTTGAAGGGAGAGACCAGATTTCAATGTGATGGAACAAGTTCCAACCCCTTTTACTTGATGTGTAGAATCATCCCCAATTGTTACTTCTTCATCAAACTCTTCAGTCAAAGTGTCTTAAGTGTTCTCTAAACTCTGTGATGTGCCTCGAAGAACCACTATCAATCACCCAGTTGTTGATATTGTTAGATGCTTGACTAGATAAGGCTGTATAGAACACAAAGTTCTCAGATTCATGATCTGAATTTGTCTTTCCTACTTTGGCAAGAGATGCTTGTTGCTTTGATCTGTTAGGGCACTTCATTGCATAGTGGCCATATTGATCACATCTAAAGCATTGCACTTGAGAGATGTCTTTCTTCTTAGAAGATCCCTTTCCATTGGAATTTCTCTTTCTTTTGAAAGATCCTCTCTTGAAGGAGTTTTTCTTATTCCTTTTATTAGATGATGTGTTGAGTGAAGAGCACAAGATATACTGAGAGGGGGGGGTGGGGAGGGTGAATCAGTATATCAACAAACTTTTTACCCTTTACAACCTTTATCAACTTCAAACTCTAACACAAATTAACTATGCAAGAATATCACAATATGAACAAGTTGACACCAAGATTTTACGTGGAAACCCTTGTGGGATAAAACCAGGGTACAAATAATGTACTTTATGAATTATATATGCTTTTACAAAGAATGTAGGCACAAACCTACTTGAATCACCAATTTGTAGTTTAGTAGGCACCAACCTACAAAGAGCACCAACCCTTAATCTTGATTTAGTAGGCACCAACCTACAAGGAGCATCAACCCCTAAAACTGATTTAGTAGGCACCAACCTACAAGGAGCACCAACCCCTACTTGCCAAGCACCAACCTAGCAAAGATTATAATTTGAATGATAATGTTCCACCTTCAATGTTGCTTCCTCAACCGATGATGGACAATTCTGCTCCAACACTCTTCTTACAAGTCTGGTGTAATCTTCTCTATGGATTTGTCAAATAATCCTCCTCACAAACTATGTGTTCTTCAACTGATGACAAACTCTTTCTATGCCTTCATCAAGATCTTCTTGTCAATGATATCTTCTTCACAAACTTGATGCAATCATATATCTTCCTTTTTAATTCGGCCCTTTGTTGAGTCTGCTCATATACTCTTCACACATCTGATCTAACATTGTCTCTTGACTTCAAAAGATCTGATTCAAAACCTTCTATAAATCTCTACTAAATCCTTTGAATTTGATCTTCAAATGATCCACACTTTGCTGTAGCTTTTCTTCTTCAAACAGTAGTAAACCTCTTCTCAAATTTGCTATAGATTATGTCTTTGTTATCTCACTCCTTTTCACAGCATTTCTTATTTACACAGCCTTCAACTCCACAGCTGATTGTGTTCTAAAGATATAGCATTTATTCCACATACACATCACACCCTTCTTAATCTGTACATTAGATGATATACAGTTTCATGCAACTTTGATTCTGATTACTTCCTCTCTCTTTCACAATTAATGTTCAATCAAATCCATTACACATTTATCACGTCCTCCTACTCCAACACAAAGAATGTTCAATTAAATCATTTCACATACAGCACGTGATTTTTCTTTGATATGATCTTTATTTCACACGCACCACAATCAACTTCGAATGGGATGTCCAATATATAAACTACTCAAAGATTGCAACTATAGATAATCACAACTTTGCCTTTTCATCTTTCAGTCACACCCTTTTAGATATGCTTCTTAACTAAATCGATTTTTCCTTGACTTAATTATTTTTCTGTTTACAAACAAAACAGAATTCTTCTTAGAAATAGTCGCATTCTTTTTAAGATTATTTTATGTCTCTTTTAGAAAGACGTATGCATATAGTTTTAAGGAACGCGTTCTTTTAGTTGTCTTTTGATGAAAGACGTCCTTGATAAACCAACGCATCTCTTCCATAAACGACACTTAGATGTTTCTGGAAAATACGTCCTTTGTGATAACCTTTGACTGAACACGTCATTTAGAGAGTTGTATTCATTTATTGCGAACTCTTCATAAAAAGCACGACCCTCAAAATGCACCCCTTAACTTGTAAATTGATGTTTGGTTAATTCTGAAGACAAACAAAAGGACATATCCCTTCATTCGTCATTTTCTTTTAGTCGCACCAATTCTTTGAAGACGTGTATTTAGAATAAAGACGTGACTGTAGGTAAACAACAGATTAACAAAACAGTTTGTTATCTCCATATTGCTTTACTAATTAATTTCGATTTGTGGCTGATATCCAGACTTTTTATTTTGATTTGTAGCTATCTGTTTCATACAGCTTGCGACCTGTAGATGATATTCATCAGATTTCGATAACATTCATCAGATTTATTTGATCTTAATTTTCGATCTGACCAGCTCCACAGTAACACTCAATTTCGACCTGTAATATGGCATCTTTTATTTGAGGTTGAAATCTTATGCATTCTTAAGAGGATCGAGTCCAAAGCTCCTTAATATTTGTGATCAGACCTTGGTCCATTTTCCTCCTCAACAATCTTCACCAATCTTATTCAACTTTAATCAAACTGATCTGTTTATCTTTAACAGTATATTGTCATGACATCAATGACAATACTTTAATAGTATTCCAATCCTTCTTCTCTTCAAATAACTGCTGGTATATCTACATATAATTTTTCTTCAAAAACTTCTCACTCAATCTTCACATTCATTGATATGTCTTCATAAATACATGCTTTCTCAGATTTATATATATATACTTGTCAAATCCTCAATATGATATCTTCAGTCATGCCCTTGTAATATGTTATCTTTAGTCGTGCTTATCTTGACATCAATGACTCCACTCTTTTCACTTTGACATCAATGACAACATTTCGAACATTGAGTACATGAATGTCTTCATCTATGTTCTTCTGTTTATTTTCTTTTGAGGAGAGTCTTGTTTCTTCTTGAAGGCAGTCAGTTCTTAGCCTGTCAAACTTAGGGAGTTTAGATCTTGCACTTATTCCTTGAACAAATGACTCCCATGAGTTTGGTAGGCCTCCTAGTGCAATTAGAGTTAACTCTTTGCTATCAATCTGATATCCAATTGTGGATAATTGATCCCTTAGTTCAATGATCCTCATGAAGTATGCATTAATGGACTCTCCTTTGTTTATTTGAGCATTGTTGATTTGCCTCTTTAATGCAAGAGTCCTATTGGTGTTGTTGATCTCATAGGTAGTCTCAAGAGATTTGAACATATGATATGCAGTTTCATGTTTTGCTAGGATGGGCACTAAATGATCCCTAACTGCATCTACTAAGACTTTCATGGCTTTTTCATTGTTTTCAATCCAATGAGTTTTCTCAGGATCAGCCTTTGGTTCCCTTTTATTTTCTCTCACAAGTGAGTCTAATTTATTCTCTTTAAGGATCATCATGATTCTAAATTTCCATGATGTGAAGTTGTCTGCTTCTGCAAGACGATCTTCAAATCTGATCACACTTGACATAAAGAAGAGTGTGATGAGAATTCGATTTTTTTTTTTCAAAAATTCGAATTTTCCTAAGTATTCTGATATCTAGATTTGATTTGGATTCACTCAACTTGGCTCTGATACCATGTCAATGTATATCAAATCTGATCAGAACTGGATCGTAAAAGACCTATGGAAATTCTAAGACTTAAATTCTGTGTAATAATAATAGTAAGTCAGATTTTTACTTCTGTATTTGAATGCGCTGAATGCAGAACATTAATTGATTTCAATGTCTACAAATAACAGCGAGAGGTCTCATATATATGAGGGAGACACGCGTCAAGGAGAGACGCGTCTCATGAGAGGACGTGTCTCCATAGAGTGGAGACACGTCCACTCATGGGGCGCGTCCCTTGAGCGCGCGGGCTCCCTTAATAGTTCGCTGTTTATTTCTTAAACTAATATGAGATCTGTTAACACACAACAATCATAAGGAATGAATTCCAATATGCAATATTTCGATTATCATCAGAAATCCGCAAAACTTATTTGATTTTCCTTTTTCCAAGGTTAAGAACACTTAGGTTAAATATAAATGATGATGATGCATGAGTGCAATCATCATTTATATCTGACCGAAGCTATTTTGAATCAACAAAACCTAAAAGCGGATTTCAAGAGCAATTAAAATGCAATTAAGAGGTCGACCTCTTTGAGGAGACTATAAAAAGGCATCAAGAGGAATTTATTTCACTATGTTTGAAGATTATAAACTTGTGTCTTTGGAGTTCGTGCTTGGAGAAGAAGCCAGCTAGGGTTTCTACCATTTCCAGCCATTGGGAACGAAAACTCTCATTGGTTTATGCAATTTTGAGGCTGTGAAACTATCAGCTGAATTATTGCTTGATTGTGGGCTTCATACAGGGGTCCAGTTTGTGCATACTTGTGAAGAAATGTTCGAGGGTTTGAAGGATTCTAGAAATATTGCAAATCAGAAGTTTTTGTTCTGCCGCTAGGGTGGCGGGAACAATGTCGTTCTACAGTACCATGTGAATAGTACACGCGCTACAGTGATTCGCTACAGTGGCATTCAAGTTTGGAGGGTTTATTCCCACTAATCTATGACTAGTTTTGAGTAGTTCGGAAAGGGTTCTAATTGCTGCACCATACCAGATTAATTGCTGCAGATATTTCATTGAAATCTGGGCTCACTTAAAGATGTTTCTGGCTGTGATCATTGCTGCAAGCTTGCTGTCCCAGCATAAGTGCCAGACGTGGTCTCTTCATGGTAAAAATTCCTAGTCAAATGTGCATAGATTGTTATCTTGGGAGGCCTCTGGATATATCAGACCATTTGCTGCCATTTTAATAGTGGAAAAGCCTTGCAAAGGGACAAATCGATCATCTACAGGCTGTCACCTTGCTGGCAGAAGATTGCAGTATGAAAGGGTTAATGTATAGCGATCATTCCAGGTATAGGAATGATGAAAAAGCTTTAATAATTTGATGCTGTGAATAAAACTCTATCTGCTGCTGCCAGTTAATCATTTCCAGAATTCTGGGTTGGCTGCTACATTTCCAGAATTTAATATATTCAGCATCTTCTATGATTTGATATGCATTTTATATTGTAAAAAGTTCATAGAGGCAATCTATTAATAAAACTATCTCATTTGCAGCTAGTTATTTCCAGATTTCTTGCATGGCTTTTTATGCATTGTTACTTTGCATTTCTATATTGGATAAAACACAAAAAAGTCAAATATAGTTTCAAAAATTAAAACAAACATTCATGATTTACAAAGCATTGGAAACTAGAGAACTAGAGGGGTTCTTACATAACTACAATGAAAAATTTGTATAATTATGATTAATCTTCATCAAAAGGATCTAGATCGAGGTCATCATCTGGTTCAACATCATTTGAAGCACAAGGAAATGGAAAGATTTTTGATTCCCTTATTGGTTCGCGAGTCTTCACCCAAGAATTTCTCCTTTGGGGCCCTACATTTGGGATTTCATTGAGAGATGGAGATTGCTCTAAATGCTCCAATCAAGATGGTTGCTATTTGAAGGATGACAAAATGAAGAAAGCAACAACCATATCTTCTTGTTTTGCAGTTTTCTCAAAAGTTTTGGACAAGCTTCTTTGTTAGCGAGGAAAGATTATCTACTTGATGAAAGGAATCTGGATGGAATAGTGATAAATTTATAACTAGAACTTAGAACTTGTATTAATTCTTCAAAAAGTTTGAGGCCTTATTTTACAGAATAAGTGGGTATATAAAAATTTCATGGAATCATTGGATTTGAATTTGAAGATAATTTCTTTTGAGTTCATTAATGTGGCATTAAAAGGTTACTATGATGGATGAATTTTCATTACTTCATGGTGATGACTAGTATGATATCCTCTTTTGATTTTGGTAGTGTTTTTTTAGACTTAACATGGGATGACGGGAAAAGGATTTTGCTCGGGATTTGTTTCTTACAGTTCTCTATTTTATTTAATTTTATAGTAGTAATACGCGTTAGTGATTTCTATTTTGGTTTATATTTTGTTGCATGGAAAGTGGTAATGATATCTAGAGCTCATTGTTGATCACATTTGCACTATAGATCGGATTGGTGCCATTTTCTCTGAGTTCCCACAAGTGGCTGTACCACATAAGCTGTCTGAGGAGGATAACTTGCAAAAATTGTCGGAGATTTTGCTTGCAGGAAAAGCTCGTGTTGATGGATGCACTTCATTCTTGAAAGCAGCAATCAAGTGAGTTTGTTGCACCACCCATTGATCCTATTTTTGCTTTTGAATCATTGACTTGTATCTAGAACCACTAAACTGAAAATGCAAACTGTATCTTCTTAACTGGTGATGATGCTTTGAGATGATCCAACTTCGTATGAACATTCATAGCACAACTGTGAATTGTAGGTGATTGCTTTCAAGCAGAGTCTCTTGGAGATTCCAGTATATAGAGAAGTACCCCATCACTGTGCTCACATGTACTGCTGACTGTTTATATTTAATATAGCTGTTGCCTTATTGAATTTACTTTGTTATCCAGTATCCTGATTTGAAATGGCACTCCTACCCTTCTGCCTTAGTCTGTACTCCTGCATCTCCATGTTATTGTTTGGAAAAAGAAGACAGTATTCAATGACTAAAAAAAAGTCATAGACCTGGTTTAGTAGAAGCCAACTCATTTCCTATGGTTCAAAGATGAAAATTATTTGTTTACCATCTGTTTTTGAATGTCATATTGTAGGGTAAAAGTTCTTCAATGTATGTTATGGAATCATTTTTATGACAATGAAACTGCAAATCCAATTCTAGATGGCTTTGATTTTAATGCACTGCTAGATAATGTGAATAGAATATAATTCTTCATGCATAATGGGATTGAAGCCTGGTTGCAAATTTAGGGGTTAATGCCCAGGCTATGGTAGAATAATGATCTGATGTAGAGCTCTTCCACAGTCTGTAAAATCTATTATACATCAATAAGGAGAACTTGAGATCCTAGAGTTATCTCCTTTCGTTTGTTAAGGAACTCGTACAGTTATGAAAGAGTATCTTGTTGAGTGTTGGGAATGGATTGAACAACTCATCACACTAAGCAAAATATAGAGCTTTTAAACTGTCCAATTATCAAGCAATTTCTTGGTGGTCCCAGCTTGTCAACTGTTTCCTGTTTCCTCTTTTGAAGTACCTTAGAGATTTAGGCTTCTTAAACATATTAGATTAATTTATTTTTTATCTTCTATGTTTACCTTAGTAGTGCGGCAAAAATGAGTTTTTCCTGTAGTTTATCGTTGAAAGCCAAGAGCCATGAGGGTTTATTATAAGGAGTTATCGATATTTGAGCTCTATTCATAGCCCTTATAATACTTGGGATGTAAAAATGTCCATTGCTTTTAACTCTTGTGACAGTTCATGCTCCAGTGCTTTAAAGAAACATAAGGTCCTCTTTAATGTGATAAATGGCTTATTTTTGTAGCTTGGTATCTTTGGAGGAAGAGTTTAATGTGTTTGGTGAATTGCTGTATATTTCTTTGGAGAGCATGGTAAGTTAAGACTGTAATAACTGACTATAGTAAATTGAAATTAATCTTTCAATCAAATGGGCAGGCCTATGGTAAAAAGTGCTGGCTAATTTAGGTATAAAAGGTGTTGATTTTGAATGAGATTTTGTTCAAAACCCGTTTTTGTAATGTCCCCTTCTGAGGAGTAGCCAGAAGAGTCCATTTATATTATTCCCGTAGGCTAATTTTGGGACAATAGGGAATAAATTAAATTAATGAATTTAAAGTTGTCCAATAAAGTACATTTTATGGATAGCTTTATTTTAATTAATTTAATAAAGTGACTTAAGTGAATTAAAAGAAATATTTAAAAGTCGCTTTATTATTTGAGCTTTAATGAAATATTGGGAATTTAAATGGTTGTCTGGGAAAATGTAAAAGTGGAATTGGGAGCTCATTCACTTATGCTTGATTTTATTTCTCTATTGTGGATTTTGAGAGCTTCTGGTGGAGAAAACCCGAGGACGAAAACCTTGAGGGAAATCAGTTTCAGTAGTGGAAGATCTACCCTAGTTGGTTGTAGGTGGAGCTACTCAATTTTCACATTTGGAATTCAATGATTGAAGTTTATGAAATTTGCCAAGTCTTCTACCAAGACAAATTTCTGAGTTTGAAGATTTTGAAGTATTGCCAAGAAAGAAGGGAATGCCATGTGTAGAAGATACACTCTATTGCTGGGCACAACATTTTCAGAGGTAATTGGGCGATTTAATAATATTTCTGCTTGGCGATAATTGGAGACTTCGGCGCAATCACCAACGCAGATTACAGGCATGGAATATTCCCTTGGTTAGTCAACTCCTATTTTGGCATTGAAATGCAACTCTGTGAAAGGAATTGTGATTGTTGCTGGTCGTGGGTTCTGGCCTCCATTGTTGGTCACAATTTCTAGTAGGCGTGAGGTTTGTGGTTGGCGCAAGTATCCATGAAGTGGTGTGAGGTTTGTGGTTGGTGCAAGTATACATGAAGTGGCGTGAGGTTCAAAATTGCTGGGCGTTTGCTTGTAAACTGCTAGACGTCACCTTAGAGGGCAGTTTGTGGTGATTCTTGTTCTTATTGCTGAGCGTGGGATTTGAGGTGGTGGCTGGAGATTAAAGTTAGCGCCATTCAAGAAGGGTGTTGGTTGTCTGCTCACATTTCTGGGCGATATAGTTACTAAATTGTGGACTGTTATAAGGGTGTCAAATCTGCTATTCAACAGGTCAGTATTTTGTATATGTTTCCCTCTGTAATCTGCTCTCCATTGCAGCAGTCTGTTATGTAAAAAAATTATTATCACAGTTCCTTAAATTGATGCAAAATGCTGTCATCTTGTGAATGTTAGTTTAAATTCGTTTTGATTTATGCAATGATAATATGTTCCCAAAACCATAGTTGGCACACTTGCCAAAAGCTCGCGAGTTTTTTTTTAAAACGAGTATTAGCAAAAAGAACTCGCCCCCAAAAACTCGCCCTTTTTTTGGCGAGTTTTTGTCAAAAAAACGGCGAGTTTTTAAAAAAAACTCGTGCGATCTGGGTATGAAGCCTGTGGCCGGTCGAAAGTTGATTTCATTTGGTTTTTTTTAGTTGTTCTCACTCTTGGCAGAGCAAAAACCCAGTCCAAAGCATTTTGCACCAATTTTTAGTGATTTTGCACCGAGGAGACGAGATTTGAACGAGATTTTCATCGGATTTCGAAGGCAAATTGGATTTCCAGGTAGGTTTTCTGATTTTTCTTGTTCTTTCTTTTTTTTAATTTTTTCTTCATTTTTGTTGATTGTATGTTGAAAAAACAATCATGAATCAACTATAAAATAGATTTAAATACATTTATATTGTTGAAAAGAAGATTTAGATTCATCAAAACAAGAATTTGTGACACTTTTTTTGTGATTTTTTTACATATTTTGCTGATTTTTTCATTTTTTTGAAATTTTATTCAAACCCTAGTTATTTTTTTAATTTTGATTCTTCTTGTTTGTTGAAAACATGTTTAAAATCATATATTAGCTTCATTTGTTACTAATTTAAAGTAATTTTCAGATTTTTACATTTTTTTCACATTTTTTGTCACCCTAGTTTATTATTTTCTTTTATTAATCCATTTTTTTTTTATGAAAATGTTTAGAATCTTAGATTAGTTTAGATTTTCCTAATTTAAAGTCATCTATTTTGATTTAATCTAATTTAGCTTGTTTTTAAATTTTCTATCAAAAAACTAATAAGTTGTGTTTTCACTTTTGTGCGTGTAGGTTAATTGATAATGGCTTCTGAATCCGCTTCTACCCCTACCTCAACCCCATCCGTGCCTGGGAGTGGGGAATATGTAGGCACTCGTCCAGCAGGAGCTAGAGATCCTGCTTGAAAATATGCATATGAAGGACCGGAAACTGGATTAGTGTATTGCATTAAATGTAAAAATGTATATCGTGGAGGCATCAATCGCCTCAAATACCACCTTGCAGGCATCCCTTGACGTGATGCTAAGGCTTGCATAAAGACCAATGAGGAAATAAAAAGACAAATGAATGCAATACTTTCCGCTGCAGAAGAAAAAAAGGTGCAAAGAGCGAGGGCAAAAGCGGCAATGCAAGCTGCCATAGCTTCTTCTCAAGGTGCTGCAGCCAACTTTGATTCATTGTCAGATGATGATGATGATGTAGCAGCCGGCATAGTGGGCTCTCTTCGTGGTCCACGTGTGCGAAGACAATCGCTGGAACCCACCACCACCTCCATCCCTTCGACTACCTCTGACTCTAGTAGAGTACTAGGGGCAGGATCCTGATCAACACCTACGGCCACAGGTTCACGCATTGGCGATTTTTTTGTGCCTAGAAACACACCTGGTGCACAACCTTCTTTAGAGGCAACTGGGTGGAATAAGGAGGCGCATGAGCATGCAGATGTTGCTTGTGCTGATTTTTGGTATTTCAACAACATCCCTTTCAATGCGGCAACCTCACCTTACTGGCAAAATTTGGTGACCGCATTGACAGTTGCAAGGAAAGGCTACAAGGCGCCTTCACGCAAAGACTTGAGTGGGAGGTTAGTTTATGTTCTTTAATTTATGTTTTTTAAGTTTAATTTATGATTAATTTAAGTTATTTTTTTGTTGACAAATTAAAATTGTGTGCTTAATTTCTCTTTGTACTTGTAGGTTGCTTTCTAATGCAACTGAAAGGGCAAGGGAAGCGATAGAAGAACAAAGAGAAGAATGGAAAAACTATGGCTGCACTATTCTTTCTGATGGGTGGACGGATGGAAAAAACCGTACCATCATTAATTTTTTGGTTTCTTGCAAAAATGAGGTGGTGTTCTTGAAATCCGTGGATGCCTCCAGCATAGTAAAAAATGCAGAAAATTTGGTTAGAATGTTGGAGCAAGTGTGCATGGAGGTTGGGCTTGAAAATGTGGTGCAAATCGTACCTGACAATGCAGCGGCATATGTGGTAGCAGAAATAATCCTCCAAGATAAACACCACACAATTTTTTGGACACTATGTGCTGCCCATGTCCTTGACCTTCTTTTGGAGGACATAGGCAAATTAGATTGGGTCACACCGATTGTAGAGGATGGAAGGAGGATCACTAAATATATTTACAATCACCCTTGGGTTCTCAACTTGATGAGGGAGCACACCAAAGGGAGAGAATTGGTGAGACTTGGTGTTACAAGGTTTGCAACGGTTTTCTTAACGTTGCAAAGCATTCTTGGTGCATTGATGGCTTTGAAACAAATGTTTGTGAGTCAAGCATGGGTAGACTCACCTTATTTGAAGAAGCCAGAAGGAGAAAGAGTTCAAAACATTGTCTTTGAGCCCCTCTTTGCACAAAGAGCAACAAAGATTGTGAAGGTAACTTCGAAACTTTGAGTTTGAATCTAAATTCAAATTAAACATTTTTCTTAAAGTTAATGTCTTTCATTGTAAATTTGTAAATTACTAAATTGTAACTCTAATCTATTTTTGCATTTTTAAATTTATATTGTAGGTGTCAGAGCCCTTGGTTAGAGTGCTCTGCTTGGTGGATGGGGATCAAACCAAAATGGGCTATCTTTATGAGGCCATGGATAGGGCCAAGGAGGCTATTAGAAATTATTATAAGGGGGACAACCTCAAATTTGATCCCATTTGGGAGATTATTGACAGGAGGTGGAACAATCAACTCCCCCAACCTATCCATGCAGCAGGGTACTTCTTGAACCCTCGTTTCATCCATTCAAGCACCTATGCAGATCCTACTGGAGAGGTTATGGAGGGCCTCACTACTTGCATTCAACGGATGACATCCACACCTGATGAGGCAGATTGCATTGTTAATGAATTGCAGAGTTATAGAGAAAAAAGGGGTGCACTCTTCTCTTCAGACCTGACAAAGAGAGCAGTATCTAGGCTGCCACCAGGTATAAAATTTGAAATTTACAAGTTACAAAAATGAAAAATTGATAATTACAAGTTACAAGTTACAAGTTACAATTTTCTAACTCTTTTTGTTTGTTTTATAGATGTTTGGTGGACAAATTGGGGTGGAAAAACCCCAAATCTTCAAAAATTTGCCCTCCATGTCTTGAGCCAGCCTTGTAGTTCGTCCAATTGTGAGCGCAATTGGAGTCTGTTTGAGGCCATCCACACAAAGAAGAGGAACAAACTCGCTCAAAAATGCCTCAATGACCTTGTGTATGTGCAATATAATCTTCGATTGCGCAGAAGAAAGGTAGAGGAAATATCATATGATGATCCAATTGATTTGGATGAGATAGATCCATACAGCGATTGGACAGGGCAAGGGGAGCAACCTCCATTATTTACTGAGGATGAGATTTATGATTTAGAGCGACAGGCAATGGAGGAGGGTGGATTTGCATTCTCATTGGACGACCTTGAGGATGACCCTGAGGAGGAGGAGTCATTGCCAGTGCCACCACAGCAGCTGCAAGAGGATCTACATCTAGGATGGAGGTTGAGCCACAGGCACAGCAGGAGCAGACTCCTACGATTAGACCCTCTTCCAGTCCCTTATTGAGATCTAGACATGGGAAGAGGAAGATGTGATTCATGTGAATTTGTAAAAACTGAAATATATTAATGTTTATGTAGTATTTACTTTCAGTTTTACAAAAACAATTTGCTATTTTCATTTTGTTTCAGACTATTATCATATCAGTGCATTGAGCATTCGACATGAGGATGCCATTTTGTATCCAATTTTCTTTCAAATCAATCAAATACTGCTTGTTTCTTCTTATATGTACTCATTTATTGACTCATTGGATGCATCTTATCTTTGAATTTTGCAAAAAAAATGCATGTTTAGTGAAGTTTAAGCAATTTTTTAATTTCCTGAGTTTTTTGCCGAGTTTTTGCCGAGCCGAGTTTTTCGGGCTTGCCGAGTACTTGCAAACGCCGAGTATTCCAACTATGCCCAAAACCGTTGAACAATGTATTGAAACATTGCAACCCAGAATCAGTATACACATGAACTGTATGACAAAATCCTCATTTGAAAAGAGTGCAAATTTTTGGTGAAAATTGTTAAGGGATTTTACATTTTCAGTAGGCGAATTTTATTTTTCAAATCCAGAATACCAATTATTGGAGTGTTGTACATCTCATGGTTTGAGACTGCAATTTATTTTCTTGCGACCCTGTGTGGAGTTATGCTTTAGTTCAGATTTTTAGGTTGCCATTAGAATTGTTTCATTCCAGTTTAAGTCTGGTAGTGTCCTATCTGTAGTTTTCTCTTTTCTGGTGCTTGAAACTGACAAGTATGAACTACAGTGGTTTAATAATAAAGATTATGTTTGGGGCAACGTCCTTTCCTGTAGTCATACTCACCTCCATCAGACAGAGGTCATAACCTATCACCTTCCAATTGCTATAAAATCTGTTGATTGCTCCAACAATTTTGAATCTTCTCAGAATCCATTGGCTGCAATTTTGATGTGTGCAAGAAATGTTCACCAGAATCAGCTTGTTTACATGATGCACATTCTCTTAAATAAGTAAGAGGGCAATATCATTATTAGTGGTGCACAAATTGAGGATATGAGCATCACCATTCATAAGAGTGATCGTTATAATCTTCAGTCAATTGTGATACTTTTTGTTTGTCTGTTATTGATGGCACAGGGTTTGCATCTGCCAGTGAGGGAAGAGAATATCCACTGGCCATTGTAGAGATGTTTGTGCCGGTTTAGGAAAAGATAAATGTTGCTGTCTTTTAGCTGTGCTAGTTGACAAAGACATATTTAGAGGATTGGTTGGCAGAGAGCAGGAACAACAGTTTGATGGTAGTGGAAAATAATATTTGTGAGATAACAGAGGTGGATGATAAGCATTGCTTAGTGAAGACGGGCTGTGTTTTCCAGTTACCTTAAAGATATATTCTGGAAAATAAATAATAATCTGAAAAGTACAAATGTATGCAAATCAGTGGTGGTATAGTAACAAATTGGTTCATTTAACAATATGAACATTTTATATCTCACTTCTTTCTGTGGAAATTCTTAAACACTAGTGATGTTATATGAAGAAGGATATTGCTGTAAGACCAATGTCACTAGCACCATCACAACACCACCTCCACTTAGAGTTCCAATTGCGATGATTTTTCTGCCCCCAATGGGGGACAGATAAAAAGTTAGCTCACTAGAAAGAGTAAAAAAGGAACCCTTGCAACATTGTAACACATGCATTACGATTTGGACAGAAAATGGATGAGGCAACTAAATATATTGTTATTAGTCAGTTTCAATGACCTTTAGAGGCCCCATCAATCATTCTTCTGCTGCATGATCTGTGAAAAGGTAAGGAATCATAGTTACAAGACTTTGGCTTAGCGTAGACTTGGCAAACTGATTTTTGACCCATACTTGATACCCAAACTCGGCTTAGATTCGACAAACACTTGGAAAAATGAAAAAACCTGAAAATATAGAGGTTTCTAAGGATCTAAAACTTGTATCATGCACCCTTCAATAAATAAATTTTGAAGACACAATAAATTAATGATATAGAAGCTACTTTGATTACATACACAAGTATACATTGATCACATAAGTATAAAAAGCGGATTTTAGCTGAAGGAAACAAATTTTTTAGATATGTAAATATTGTCAAGTGTTTAAGCTGTACAAATCTCATGGATTATGATATCCATGGCATCAAAAGAAAATAAAATAAAATGGAGTCATGAAAGTCATGAACTATGTTAGAAATGAGCTTGTATCCCTCATCTCAGCATTACTATCCCTATTGAGTCATGTGCTGTCATGTCCCCAATATTGCAACCTATGGAAATACAAACAACTCCATAAAATAGATATCAAAATTATAAAATTTCAATTTAAATATTATTATAATAATATTATATCTCTGATATTATTTAAAAAAGAAAAAAAAAGAGAGATAAAGACAAAATACATAAATATTAGTAATTTAATTATCACAAGATAATATTATGACTAAATTATCAAATACAATATTATAAATACTAAAATATAAAATGATTTAAATATTATTTAATCATATGAGATATTAAAATTAATAAAAAATAAAAAATATTATTATTATGAAATATAGGTGCAAATATTAATAATACCGATCATGAGGTATTTTCAATATAGCATTAGACGATTACCTTAGGGCCATAACTCCAAGTGACGATCGAGAATATCAATTAAAAGACATAATATCCTTTATAGTGTATATTTTATTATATGATATGCGTTTAACATATAGTGTTAATCAATCGAATCTCACATTAAATGATCATGTTAAAAACGGAAGAAGCACCAGGTAGTTGCTAGCACAAATAGGTATCTCCAGGGATGCAACTAGGTAGGAAGACACGGTCTCCCACAAGCATAGAAATGGGGGATGCCAAGGCCAAGTATGGGGTCATGGTGTAGAAGAGGAAGGCGAGAAGAAGACCAGAGGACGTGAAGAAAGAGATGGCAAATCAGGTTAAGAATTTCACTTAGTCCATTAATATTTGGATTTCCAAATTTTGAATCATTAACCTTGTAGCGATAGGTACCCGGACATTGCTGATTCACATAAACCTGTAAACTACCCAGTGCGATTTGCTGTTGTGTCCCCATCGCTGAGTTGCACATATACAATTTGAAGCATCTTCATCTGTTCAATTGTCTAATGATTATATCCATAGTGATATGCAATCTAACTTGAATATGTATGCACCATTAATAGTCACTTGCTAATAAACCGGCTGACACACAAATGTATTTACATTGCTTCCCCCTGATTTGTTCTAGTTCTAATTATTGAATTTTCTGAATGCATTCAGCAAAGGTATCTGTCTATTCATGCTATTTTCTTACTAGTAGATGTACTCCCAACTTTTGATATGGGTTATTATAATCAGATTAATATTAGGCATGTAAGAATGTTGCTTCGCTCTTATTTCTGATGTATGTACAGACCAGATATTGCCTTGTTTACCATCTAATCATAAGTAAGATGATTTTGATAGTGTTGTCATAATTATCATTGTTCTAGAAATGGAAATGAACTTGATACTGGCTTAAAGGAATAAATGATGTATGCAAATGTATTTGATTGCCTAAAGATTGTCTTCTGAGTGTTTGCAAACTTATTGGGAGGAAGGGTGTGAGGGAAGTGGTGCCTAAAAACCCCATTTAAGATTTTGCCCCCAGAACCTAAGTCAAGATGAGCCATGGAGGGGTGGAAGTTCCACTTAAGGTTCCGCCGAGTCCGAAGGCATGGGTGGGCCATGGAGGGGTGGGGGTCCCACTTAAGAATCCGCCGAGGCCATGGAGGGGTGGTAGGCCTAGACCACTTATACGCTCCCCCGATTGTCCCCAATAGGTTAAGTGTCTTCCAAGGTGATGGCACGGGTAAAGAAAGCAGGTACAAGTGTTTCCACTAAGCATGCCATTGCAAGGGTGGAATAGTCTTGGTTGGACATACCTGCCGTTTAGGGCCAAGAGGTGGGTAGTCTTGGTCGGACGCTTGTGCTCTTGGGCTTAAATGGATAGCTTCGGGTGTATATTCCCATGCCTCTCCTCATCTGTCTTCACTATTGCTTTTGTGATTATGCTTATATTTTGGATATCTAGATATTAATGGTAACATATATGTTGTTGATATGGTGAATACAGACTCCAATCTAGGGTTATTGCATTAGAAGAACATTCATTTGGAAAGAAGAAACCCTAAACCTAATCAACAAGCGAATTCTAGGGAAAGGCTAGGTAAGGGACATTACAGTGGTATCAGAGCCCTAATCCTGCCATCCTGTGAAGCCATAGTTAAATGCTAACCTACCAAAGAAGAAACTTTGGGAAAAAAACCACCACAAGCAACACCATGGATGCATTCATGAATAACTAGTTGCGAGCATTCATGGAATAAACCACTCAAGCACTTAGGGACCGAAACGAGAGGAGTGAAAGAACTTCACAACTCCAAGCCATCTAGAACATGAGTGGAAATAATGGAAAGGAAACATGCTCTAACCATTCTGAAAACAATAATCCCACACCATCAAAAGCCATAGGCTCTAGATGCACAAGACCTTTCTTGCCTAGGGATGAGCACATGGAAGAAGGGGAAATCAACGAACCTCCCACAGATAATTTGGATGAGATTGCAGCAGCATATTATAGACTAGATCTCGAAATTAGGAGCACCATCCCCTTTAATGATTATTGTGAGGCCAAACTAAGAACTGCTCCTAGGAGGGAAAGGGAAAGAAACAATCAACCCGATAAGGATCTCAAAAATAGGATTAGCAAACTAACCCTTCCCAATTTTGACGGAGATGGAAAGAGCACTGCACACTCATGCGTACAAAAGTTGGACACGTATCTATCGTTAAGCCCAATGACAAAAGAAAATGCCATCAAGTTTGCCGTGTTACATCTAACAGGGATGGCCCATGATTGGTGGCACCACGACCTCATTACCCAAGGATATCAACAAGTTACCACCTACGATGATTTCACCCAAAGATTGATCAAGAGATTCGACCAAAGGCATCCTGAATGGTACTTTAGGGAGCTCACCCGAGTAAGACAACAAAGGACTATTGAAAGCTACACCATCGAGTTTCAAAAACTGGCAATTATGGTACCTGAAATTTCCGAAAAGAGACTCACCTACCTATTCATAGAGGGATTAAGGGGATCGGTCAAAAGTATGGTGAATGCATTAGAACCCACTCGTTTAGATGAAGCCATCCAGAAGGCCATGAAATTTGAAGATAACTTACCAATAGACAAACCTAGGAACTTTACATCCCCCTCCAAACTCCCTCGCAAAGAAGAAAGGCCCAAAAGGGAAGAGATACTTAGGATATGCTCATTGTGTAATGAGAAGCGAGACCGAGGTCACTGGTGCAAATCAATGGAGGATTTAAAAAGAAAAGGGTTATGTTTCACATGCCAAAATCCATGGGGACATGATCATAAATGTAAAGGCCAAGCCCACAAGATAGAAGCGATCCCAGAGGGAGAAAGCAAAGAGCACCCAAGCAAGAAAACGAAATATGAGGGAGATCTCAAAGGTATCCAATCAAAAGAAGAAGAGGCAGTAAACAAATGGAGCTTCGTGGAGGAGCAAATGTAAGTGTTGAGGACAACCTTACACCGTTAAGATCTAGAACATATTATCCAACCAAATGTCCCCAATAAGAATTGTAGTATATCAATGAGACCCCTAAGCTTTCTTTATCAGAAAAATAGAAAACCCTTCATAGAACATTACATAAAAATGTGTCGTACTCCTCTTGAGTTAGAAGATATCTTTGACATGAAAAAATATTTTCTTGAGGGCAAGCAAATTGGGAGGGGAGGACTGTCATGTCCCCAATATCGCAACCTATGGAAATACAAACCAAAGTTTGAAAACTCGGACTTGGTGCAGACTTAGCAGCCCAAAATAGGACTCGGACTCGGGACTCGACACGGACTTGGCAAAAAACTCGGCTAGGACTTGGCAAAAAAAATGAAATAAATCATGTTTTAAAGTTGAGAAAGTAGCTTCCAACCATGACAAGAGTCTAGGTACAGGACTCGGGAGTCCATGACAAGGACTCAGGAGTCCAAGCTATAGATTTGGCTCGCAAGTCCGTGCCGAGTCGACTCGGCCAACTTGTAGACTCTTGAGTCCATGGAGTCCGCGGCGAGTCCAACAGAGTCTTCCAACTATGATACAAACAACTGCATAAAATATATATCAAAATTATAAAATTTCAATTTAAATATTATTATAATAATATTATATCAGTGATATTATTGAAAAAAAGAGAGAGAGAGACAAAGACAAAATACATAAATATTAGTGATTTAATTACCACAAGATAATATTATGACTAAATTATCAAATACAATATTATAAATACTAAAACATAAAACGATTTAAATATTATAATCATATGTGATTAAAATTAATATAGAATATAAAATATTATTATTATGAAATATAGGTGCAAATATTAATAATACCGATCATGAGGTATTTTCAATATAGCAATAGACAATCACCTTAGGGCCATAACTCCAAGTGACGATCGAGTAAATCAATTAAAAGAGATAATATCCTTTATAGTGTATATTTAATTATATATGATATGCGTTTAACATATAGTGTTAATCACTTGAATCTCGCATTAAATGATCATGTTAAAAACGGAAGAGGCACTAGGTAGTTGCCAGCACGAAGAGGTATCTCGAGGGACGCAACTAGATAGGGAGACACGATCTACCACAAGTATAGAAATGGGGGATGCTAAGGCCAAGTATGGGGTCATGGTGTAGAAGAGGAAGGTGAGTAGAAGACCAAAGGACGTGAAGAAAGAGACGACAAATCAGGTGAAGAATTTCACTTAGTCCATTAATATTTGGATTTCCAAAATTTGAATCATTAACCTTGTAGCGATAGGTACCCGGACATTGCTGATTCACATAAACCTGTAGACTGCCCAATGCGATTTGCGCTTGTGTCCCCATCGTTGACTTGTATATATGCAATCTGAAGCTTCTTCATCCATTCAATTGTCTAATGATTATATCCACAGTGATATGCAATCTGACTTGAATATGTATGCACCATTAATAGTCACTTTCTAATAAACTGACTAACACAGAAATGTATTTACATTGCTGCCCCTTGATTTGTTCTATTTCTAATTATTGAATCTTTCTTAATGCATTCAACAAGGTATCTGTCTGTTCATGCTATTTTCTTACCAATAGATGTACTCCCAACTTGTGATATGTGTTATTATAATAAGATTAATATTAGGCATGTAAGAATGTTTCTTCGCTCTTATTTCTGATGTATGTATAGACCAGATATTGCCTTGTTTACCATCTAATCATAAGTAAGATGATTTTGGTAGTGTTGTCATAATTATCATTGTTCTAGAAATGGAAATCAACTTGATATTGGCTTAAAGTAATAAATGATATATGCAAATGTATTTGATTGCCTAAAGGTTTTCTTCTGAGTGTTTGCAAACTTATTGGGAGGAAGGGTTTGAGGGAAGTGGGGCCTAAAAACCCCACTTAAGATTTCGCCCCTGGAACCCAAGGCAAGGATGAGCCATGGAGGGGTGGAAGTTCCACTTAAGGTTCCGCCGAGTCCGAAGGCATGGGTGGGCCATGGAGGGGTGGGGATCCCACTTAAGAATCTGTCGAGGCCATGGAGGGGTGGTAGGCCTAGACCACTTATACGTGACCCCGACTGTCCCCAATAAGTTAAGTGTCTTCCGAGGTGATGGCATGGGTAGAGAAAGCAGGTACAAGTGTTTCCACTAAGCACACCACTCCAAGGGTGGAATAGTCTTGGTTGGACGTTCCTGCTGCTTGTGGCCAAGAGGTGGGTAGTCTTGGTCGGATGCTTGTGCTCTTGGGCTTAGATGGATAGCTTTTTACGGATCTACCCATGCCTCTCCTCATCTGTCTTCACTATTGCTTTTGTGATTATGCTTATATTTTTGATATCTAGATATTAATGCTATCAGATTTGTTGTTGATATGGTGAATGCAGACTCCAATCCAGGGTTATTGCATTAGAAGAACATTAATTTGGAAAGAAGAAACCCTAAACCTAATTAATAAGTGAATTTTGGGGCATGGTCGAGTAAGGGAGATTGCATGTGCTTGTATCTCTTACAAGTTTGCAAATGTTACTATAACTTGATGAGCATTACTAGGATATGTTTGACTTATCAGATCAGAAGTATAAATGTAATTTAATTACTACGAATTTAAATAGGAAAAAGTAGGAAATAAAATGTTGCTCTTCCATCCAACATGGCGCAAAAAGGTTTTCATTTCTTTGTTTTTTAAATTATAGCATGGATTTGGGAGTAGTGCCCCTTGGGGGGTTATAGGAACAATGCCCCAAACAAGGGTTAGGAGCAACACCAAATCAATGCATTTATGATGTAGTAGCATCCGGGCTCACAAACAATCCTACATCAAAAAAGAAAAAAACTTTATTTTCATGTTTAATTTTTACATTTTTGGTGTAGGTTGGAGCTTCAAGAACATCTTGTGGAGTGTTGAAGGATAAACATTTATTTTATCAAGACTTGGCTTCCATTTCAAAAATCAAAGGCAAACAAGGTGTTTAATGTGATTTTAAAATTATTGTATTGGACAATTTCAAAGTTTCAACTTTCAAGGGTTGAAGGGATCCACTGGCAAATAATAAATTTAAAATTAATTAATTTGCTCAATTTGAAGTGTTCATAAGGCAAGTGACATTTGACATTCCATCCTTTTAATTTGGATGCCTAGAATAGATGAAATAGCTAGTGATATTTGTAAAAAAAATTAATTACTCCTTAGTTTTCAATTTGAGGTGAATGAGCATGAATTAGTTAATGATTTTATTGATTTTTATGAGGCATCTACAGCAGCAAGTCATGGTATATGGTGCAGCAATCTTGTGTGCCATATAATGATAGGAAAAATCATATTTCAAAAGATGAGTGAAGCTTAGAGGGTGTGAACGCATGAGGATTTAAAGACTTGCGGATAGGAGGTGTCTAGAAAACTTTGTAAAATTTCCGAATTTTGTTTCGTGTTGGAATCTTCACTATATGTAATTGTTTTGAAAAATTTTGTGGTATGAATATGCATATGAAACTTTTAATAAAACTATGTTTCAGACTTTGTTGCAATATATGTGTTGATGAGGGTTGGATGATATGTAAAGGCTGCAAGATTGGGTAGTTTGATAAGACACCCCAATCTTGTTTGCATCAGTTTAAGACCACACAAATTTTCATGGCACATGATTTTTCGTAATTTTATCACTTTTAAGTTTTAACCATCCTCCAACAATCCTCAAAACCCTTACAAAACAATTGACTTTCATGTGTTTACGTTTAAGCATTTTCAACTTTTATGCTTTTTTATTTTGGTTTTCGTAAACTTGGCTGAGTCTATCATATGGGCTTGTTGAGTTTGACCAAACTCGTTGAGTACCTGGGTTAGGAGTCCTTGAGCCTCGTTTCAAATTGCTTAGCTTAGACTAGCGAGTTTGGGCGAGCCTTACAACACTGAAAGAAATCAACATCTAAAGTTTTGAAGGTCCTCTCTTTATGAAAAAAAATAGTTCTCCAGTCATCTTTGAGGAATTTTGTATGTTGTGGAGATGCCACTACCCATTAATTTTTGAGCTTAAAGATAGTTCTAAACTAAAAGTTGTTAAGATTTTTGTTCTACTGGAGAATGCTTGGATATTACAGAGTGGATTAGTTAAGACATGGAAACCCTAATGGAATAGGTGAAAAGAAAAAATGTACTAGATTGTGGGGTAAATCATTGAAGGTTTGTAGGGAGCTGAATCCTTACAAGCATGTTGCAAAACTAATTACTAATTCATTTGTAAAGATTTTCGCTTGGTCACATCTACTACTACTACATTAGTGTCCATGCATGTAACCTTTCATGTGCTAGTATTTCTCATTTGTACAACTCTCACATTTACAGAGATTCCCAAACAAAAATTTATACACTATCTATTTTTTTATCACATTTGTAGAGATAAATAATTTCTATAAATAGTAGAGTTCAACTAAATCATGTTGGTATATCTCAATATAAGACAATCTGTTACTTATTTAAAACTTAAAAATCACAATAGAAACAAACACACAAGATCCATAGAATTGAGAACACAAGATTTACTTGGAAACCCTTTTGAGGAAAAATCAAGAGAAGGACTACTTGGATCTGGGTAAAATCACAAAGTTGTGTCACACTTTTATAAAGGAATCAACCAAGACTGATCTAAGTTGTTAAATTGAATCACTAAAAAGTGACATATATGGTTTGAATTTTCAAATGATATGAACTAAAAAATATTTATTTTTAAGTGTATTTTATGATTGTATTTTAAAAAAAAAACTAAAAAAATAATTAATATAGGTTTTTGTAAAATTGACACGAGAATTTAGTTTTTGATAAAATGCTGAAAAATGAAGTTAAACGAGACGTTTCTATTTATGTAGTAAATTTCATTTTTTCCTTCAATTTTTTTTGGTGTATTTATAATTTAGAACTACAGTGCATGGATTTGTTTTTTCCCAATTTTTATATATACATTTTTTAAATAAGTATTAAATTGTTTGTGTACCATATTGAGATAGAATCTTTTATGTAGTACAACATATTCTTTCAATTTTTTAATGTTTTAGTATTTTTTTCTTGATAAGTTAATTAACCTTATATTTTGGTTTTGATAACCTACTTTTAGTAAAAATAAAAATAAAATATAAAATATTAGAAATATTAAAACTATATACATACACACTTATTAGCATAACACATATTAAATATATTTCTTTCTATTTGTCAGTTCTTTGTCACATTGTTGGTTGAGTCAATGCTGGGTATATGTTAATGTTTTAATCTGTACCTTTTTGTATTGCATAAAACAAAACATCATATAAGGTAGAACCTTTCTTTGAATTTGTAGGGGAAGCTCCCTTTTGAAGAATGAAGGAAATGATAAGTTTTTTTTACTTGGGAGTTTTTATTAATACGTAGAACTAGTGGGATTTCTTTTAGCTTGCAATGTAAACAAATTGAAAGTAAACTTGTCATTTTGTTCTTAGGCCTAGGCACAAGGCTAATCAACACTTCTGCACAAGACGAGGTGTTTTGCTTCATTATCTAATGCAAGAAATATAATCTAGGGAAAGCAAAAACATGCTCACTTTTAGCTAAAATCATAAACTAAAAGAAGCTGAGTACAAGCTTTAATTAGATTTAGTACAACGCACACACAAGTTAGCAAACTAAGTAAGAAAATTGTATATAAAGCTACAATTATCTATCTTAGTGAACACGACAATGCAAAGCTTGTAGTATTTCACAAAATTATTTAACCTATAAATCATAGGGTAATACAAAAAACTCTTGAACAACAATCTTATCAATAAAATTACTATTCCCAATCTAAGTGCAAATGACACTTATTTATAAGCTTTTACAAGGTTTTTGCATGCGATTTGAGATAAATATAAAGCAAATTGTAGATCTCTAAACCAAAAATAGTTTGCTTGCACATATGTAACGACCTATCCTTTGCGTAAATTAAATTTTTTTCAATTTTACTCCAAACATATAAAGGTAACAAGTAACAAAGGCATTACAATAAAATCTTTCCTTTCTTCATTGATAAATGCATACAAGTTACAATATATTTCCACATGAATTCCATTTTTAGTGCAAATATAAATTAGAGTACAAAAGTAAAACAATTATATACATAGCTCGAGAGCTTTTGAACAAATAGTAGTAAGACAGTCCAGGTTCCTTTCCTTTCAAATCTTGGTGCATCGGCCGCTTGCTGTGGAGGAGAAACATCATTCGGGTGCTTATCCGCCAACCGCGGACTTATAATGCAGTCCCCCGCACACCTTATGTTCAATAGATGGCCCTCCCTTCGAAAGAAGAGATTGGTAGGGTATCCATTAACGAATAGCAATTGAGCATAGTGCTGTCCTACACAACTAGAACCTTGCTATTTCAGAATCTCGAACTAGTATAAGGATTACAATGAACTGACAGTGTAGTCTCAACTAACTCACATCTATGTGGAAGTCGTAGATTTCACTACTTTGGCCAAAGTATTCTCATTCAGTACTTCAAATGAAGGTCATCTATCATAAACACTACTCAGGGCCGATTTGACTTAAGGCTATCTTACACTACGCATAGGCTTAGTCCTTCATTGGATTATCTATCATCCCAGACTATCCTACGACAATCTAATCTACTAGAAATGAACCAGCATAACAAGTAAATCACTTAATCCCTCCTATACTGGAAATCTTTATCCTAGGAGTACTCAAGCTTATCCAAGTATTCCTAATAACTTATACTGAAAAGATCATAGTCGACCACTGTCTTCATTTCGTTCGTAGTATCTAGTATCTACTTCAAACATATTCTCCTTATATGGAGATCATACAAGTAATGCATTTCACTCAAATATGCAAACTTAATCCTTGATTCAATTTACTCTCTAAGTACAAGTAGTCAAGCAATTCACATAATAATTCGTTCTTTCTTTCACACAGAAATACAACTATGATTGACTTTCAACCTATGCACAACAGTAAACACAAAGATTCCTTTTCTTTTAAATAATTAATAACAGAATGGATAGTAGAAGAATACCCCATGCCTGTTTTCCAAGCTTTCCTTTAAAGGATGAAGTCACAGACGGTCTTTTCAACACCTCAGCTAATCGAACAACTGGCAAATCCTTCACAAGCTTCTACCCTATCTCACACAGATTATTCTCCCAGAATGATGTCAATCTAACTCAGATTCAAACTCTTTTAAGAATGAGTTACTCAAACTGTCAATGGCCACAATTGAGTGAAACACAAATTATTAGATAATGGTGGACTGGTAAACCACAGCTCCAATTCTCAGAATTACAGTTGACTCTCAGCAAATAGAATCTCCAGAATATATGAATGCTCTTAGCATTAAAGAAACTCTCAACAAATGATTACTCTTAGAAAATAGAAGTGCTCTCAGCAAATAATTACTCTTAGAAAATAGAAGTGCTCTCAAGTAATATGAATGAACTCAGAAATTAGAAACTCTCAGCAATAGAACTGCTCTCAGGAATTATGAAAGCTCTTAGAAGACAAAACAATTCGAAATCCAAAAATGCAGTAGTGAAGAATGGCCAGGGCGGCTTTATATAGAGTCCCCTGCATAACAAATTCCACTTCTCCAGGCATGTAAACTGTAGGACTGATATTTGAATATTTTGCATTGTGAAATGTGGCGGATTTTAGAGGTGAATCGAGCTCTAGCATCACAGAGAACTTTTCAACCCTTGCACATGTCAAAAATGGTGAATTGACACTTCCAGGCATGTCTCTAATTTGGTGCGCTTGCAGCAACTTGTTTGATGATTCATTTTAGAAGAAAGAGTCTTGACTAAATGATTTCCAATTGCCATTATTCATGGTTCGATGGACAACAACCTGCGTTTCATTCTTAGACCTGGTCTTTGCCGTGCGCTTCAGTCCCGTGCGTGACATTTTCTCTCAGCGCAGCCTTCATGTTTTATTTTTCTAAAGTTTCCATATAGTTTCCAAATGAAATATTTCTTCTTCAAAGTTTTGCGTGATTGATTTCATAAAGTTCGATTCAAATGAGATGATTTGAATGAATTGAATATAAAGTATTGATGTTACTTTATTTGATTCAAATCGGCTTCTATAGTTCAATATTGGATATTTCAAGAATTGATTTATTCGTTGATTTACATAGTTTGTAATAAAGTCTCTATTTAAAGACTTAACTATGCAATATATCGATTCCTTACTTATTTCAAATCAATTAATATATATATTTATATAATATTAAATATATATATTTACATATATAAATATATACACATATACATATTTATTTATTAAATACATATATTGCGAGCCAGTCAACAAACTTTCAATATACATATCTATGTATATGTGTATACATGTGTATATGTAAATTGCAAGGAAAATATTAAAATAATATTATTAATATCCACAAATAATAGGTAGCGTGTGTATATATATACATGTATTTACTTGTATATACCTCAGTGTACATACTATATACGTGTGTATACATACCCACTCAACCTATTCACTTATGTCCATTCACGTTATCCTCACAATTATCATTGTACAATAAGTCAGATACACAAATAAACATCACTTATACATCCATTCAAAAGTAGACATGACTCCTAGTGCCAACATACAAGCCTATAGACGACTTACCCATAACTCAAACAAATTGACTTAGCTTACTTAGTCTAAGGGACGTGTGCGTGTTAGCTCAAATGGTTCTCATTATTGTTTACCCGACCAAGCTCCTCTCCTGAGTGATATTTCTCCTCTGCTTGGAGGAATGGTTCGCACACCTGCATTCAATGACACGCTAAGGGGAGTCATATGTTCAAAACAAAGCAGTATGCATGAAACATCTCAAAAGTTAGAATAAACATTATTCAACAACTTTCATGCAACATTCATCTAGGATTACATCAATAGAAGTAACAATCAAACGAGACTATCATTAAATGGTGACACATTCATATTGATAACAAGAACATGATGTTTTATTCCTCACATTGATTCAACCATTACGATCAATCACCCTATGCAATCGTAGATATACAATCAGGGTATAACAACATATAGCAATCTTAAAATATAATTTGGTCCACAAACTCAATACCTATTTCAGAAAATCTTCAAATAAATTGTTGATAAAGATAATTACAATAAAAAACAGACATTCTAGAAGGTCACCAAAAAATAACATGCTCTTGAAGAGGCAATCTAGAATCTTTTCCAAATTAGCTACTCCAAAAATAGAAGGAATGAAAAACCCCAGCTGAAAATAGTGGCTAAAAATAGCTACTTCGGAGTACCTCGGAATTATCTTGGTGTTGTAGCACGTGTCCTATAACCTTTGCAATCTATCAATAAAATCTTGGACTCATGACCTGTAAAGTGATGGTATTGAATTGAATTGAATAATCTTCACCTCTAAAGGAAGGCTGCTCTATGTGATTATCATGTCAATCTTGGTCAACACTTCTTCACCGTTTGGAATATTCTTGGCAAGGCTAGACAACTTATTTGTGTTTTCATTTTGTTGAGCTCTCCCCAGTGTGCCCATCACCAACCTCTAAAATTCACCATGCACTTTATTACACTCAACTTTGACTCCATACACAACCTCAAAATCCCATCTTTTGTTGTGTTCATATCTGTTCTTGATGGTAACTTTGTTTAGCATTTTGTAATCAATTTGACACTTCAAAGTCCCATCTTTCTATCACAAACATCATAGGTGCTCCCCATGGTGAAACATTAAGTCTTGTTAACTCTTGTAATTGTACTTTCAACTCAAGAGTTTAATTATATTCATTCAATAAGGTGCCTTAGAGATTAGATTTGCACTTGGTAAGACGTAAATAATAAAGCCAAATTTTCTCTTAGGAGGAAGTCTTGGAAATTCTTTTGGAAACATATCTTTGAAATCATGGAGGAAAGGAGAACTTTCCATAGTGGGTGTTTACTTTCTCACTTGCTCACTTATGGTTATGGCATACATTTGTGCTTGCTTTCTTTTTGCTCTTTTTAGTTGAATAGTTGATATATTTTGAAGTACAAGGCTATAGAATGCTTGAAGGAATATCCTCCATCTAAAATCACCTAAACACTCTATTGACTAAGCATAACAATTCACATTTTCCTTATGCTTGATGAGCCAATTTGTTAGTGTGATCACATCATATGATCCAAGAGGTGCTACATTAGTAATTAGTATCCAATTTAGGAAACTATACTTGTGTTCCAAAAGATCCCTGTTTACTATGTTGGTTGCCTTATTCCCACACCGGATTGACCTTAATGAATCCATGTGACTGACATGCTTACTTAATCTAGAAGTTAAATTAGGTGAAATGAAATAGTCACTATAAGTAGTATCTACTAATATTATTACTGGAAGTCCATGCAACGTGCCTATAGCCTCAATAGGTGCATTCTATAGTTGGGCTTGTTTGTTAGATATGCTTCTTGAATCTAATGTTGTATTGTTGTGTTGTGCCCAATCAAAAAATTTTGCTTCATTAAGGTATTTTGAAAAGAGTGGTAAAAAGTCTCATAAAAATTGTCGTAAAAAATCAAAATTTCTAAAAATAGAAAGTTTCTATTTTTAGAATGTTTCTAAAAATAGACTTGAGTTGGGGTTTTCTGGGTTTCTTCTGAAATGGATATTGGCAAAAGTTTCTATAAATAGAATTTTTGTTTCCAGGGCTCAAACTGATTTTGATTGGTTGAAAATACTTCCTGATCAAGCTGGTCCAGTTAGAATTGTCAAAAGATCAGTATTTCTTTGGTGGGTCTACTCTGCTGTTTTGGAAGGTAAAATAGAAGCTTTGAGGTCATCAATGGACGATGGTTAACTACCAGGTGTCAGATTTAAGGTCTCAATGTTGCACAAATGAAATAAAATGGTGAAAGATGTACAAGAAAAGGTGAACAGAGGAGGGGAATCTAAAAATGGTCAACTTTGCAAAAAAATTTCTAAAGCTTCGAGGTCATCAATGGAGGATGGTTAACTCCCAGGTGTCAGATTCAAGGTCTCAATGCTACACTGATGACGTAAAATGGCGAAAGATGCACGAGAAAAGGTGAACAAAGCAGCGGAATCTAAAAATGGTTAAATTTGCAGAAAAGTTTTTAACACTGGGAAGGTTGGGCGCCCTCGCCAACTAGTGGCACCTAGCATTTGTGAAATTCATGAAAAAATTTCTAAGTTTGGTAATCCTAGGCGCCCCTGCCCAGTCAACACTCCTGGCTTTTCATGCCTTAGTCAAAAACACGGTGAATTCCAAGGATGTAGCTGGCAAAGACGGTGACCAGAGAAAGTGAAAATTGAAAATCATGAAAATAAAACTAACTTTGGTGGTCTTGGGCGCCTTATTTCAAGGAGGGCGCCCAAGTGCTCTTGCCTTAGTTTATTTTTTGCGTTTCCCGAAAAACGTGCAAACATTCCTCGTCAACCCAATTCATACCTGGTCAAAGTAGTCAAAAGAAGTTTTAGGGTTGGGAAAACCTAGAGATCACCTTAGTTATGTTCAGGCTCTTTAATGAATCCATCATCCAGTTTAGAAGATCAGTCTGAGAGTAGATATTGCATCTCGAACGAAGGCGGAAACACGCAAAATGAAGAAAATCACAGAAAAGTTGAAAATCCTCAAATTTTGTCTAAGTCTGGATGACTTGGGCGCTCCTTTTCAATGAGGGTGCCCAACTTCTCAAAACTTAGTTTATTTTTTGCGTTTTAGGAAAACGTTCAAGTCTTCTTCGGCAGCCTTGTTCTGGTTTACAGAAAATCATTAGATGTAGTGTTGGAGGTTGGCAGAAGTGTAATGAACCGGACCAATTTTTTTTGTTTTTTCACAATGTAATTACAATGAACACGCACCCGTTAAGGTTAGCACTAAACCAAAACGATGCGGAAAGTAACTCTAACCAGAATGTACACCAGGATCCCGATGTGGGCAAGGTGTGAGCATTGGTCAGAGGATCTAATGCAAATGCAAGCTGAAGGGAACCCTAACCAAGAATGCGCCTGTGCAGACGAGCATATGGTCAGAGGTTCAATGCATGATGAACAGAATGTAACCGTAACCAAGAATGGCGCCGAGTAATGGCGAGCATATGGTCAGAGGGTCCCTAAACTACTCAATTGAAAGTAAATAGGTGGCAAGCCAGCCTCTTCCACTTATTCAGTGGGAAATACAATAGATTAAATGCGAGATAAGAGAAGAATGGCTGATAGTACTACTAACAGCTTACAATATGTCAGAATGATCATTTAAATCTAGAGTTTTCAAGTCTTCATTGCTGCAACTGTATAGAATGTCTTCCAAAGACCAAATGCAACTTTCAATGCTCAATCCCAACCAAAGGGACAACTTTCTTAATTCTGATATATCAGACCTGCAACATAAAATGAAGAAATCTACAATACAATACTCACTAAAATACTTATATCTTGCTCAAATGTCACTCTAACGACAAGGAATCAAATGCGGATTTCCCTAAGCATGATGGCGCCCCAAATGTGACCTTAAAACCTCACCAAACAACCTCTATTCTTTTTGCACAAATCCCAAGACCAAATCAGAATGGTACGGCCCTCTTAAAGGGGCGATTTTTCTAAATAAAATCAGAAACTGCAAATTAAAATCCACAAACTTGCAAGTAGGGTCGCCGCAAGTAGACAAGATGATATGAAGAACACCCAGAACAATATCTTTTTGTATTTTTGATTCATGAATGAAAACTACCTACAGCCATGCAACATCATCAACTCTGGAATGAACAAAAAATGCAAAACTAGAACCCCAAATGCAAATACTAAACTGAAAGTGCAAATCAAACCTATTACAAGCTAACCTCTCAACTCGTTGCTATCTTTCAAGCAAGAAGATGAGCCAATGCTAGGAGGTGTGCTTTCCTCGAAGCGAGTGCCTGAAGACAATTCAGCAGCATAACAATGTAGTAGACAAAAGATCCCAAATGAAGAGCTGAGGCCTGAATATAAAGACATGAAGAGAACCTTCGAGAAGCTTCAAGAAGGGCACCCAAAACCCTAATTTTGAATTCAACATTTCCCTCCAAAAGAAGGCGTCCTTTTTCCTTAATGAAATATTTCACTTTTTAATAAAAGTCAATCCCTCAAGTAGGCGTCCATTTCACTTAGCTCAATATTTGACTTTTAAAACATAATTTATCTCACAATGACGCCTTGACCCTTTAAGTCCCTTTTTTAAAAACAACATGAAGTTGTACTGCTAGGTAAAGGGGTGTTATAATATTAAAACATAATATTATAATGAAAAATACTTATCTCTCCAAAAAAAATGCACCCAAGGCCAAAAATTGAAGTGCCAGCTGGACCAACTGAAGAAGAAGACCAACTGAATTGAACCCAACCTGTCCACTGCTAAAAATAGAATTTACTAAAAATAGTAAATTCATGAAGTTGCTCGGAATGCCAAACTGACCATACCACCGCGAAACTCTTTGAAAACCCAGAAAGAATCCGCAATCCGATTTCCAAACTTCAAGCAACAACCACCTCAAAATTAGGAAACCCTAATTTCACCATCCGAGTAGCCTACGGGTCTCTGGAATAGGCCAACGGTCAAGAGAAACGATCACGTTCGAGAAGGGGACATTACAAGAAGGTACCATTCAACTTAGATATGATCAGGCTTGTTAGAATGACTGACTTCCAGACTCTGTTATTCATCGGCTGCTCGAAAATGAAGATCAAACAACGGTCATTGGCTTCATGCGAAAGAGAGTAAAAATTTGAAAATCTTAGAAAATTGGTTAAGTCTGGGATGTCTAGGAGCCCTTGGCTAGTTAGCACTCCCAAGTCTTCATGCCTTAGAATATTTTTGACTCTGAAACGTCTTCTTTCTAGTTGAACCTCCGTGAACAGTTTCGATAGCTCGCAATCATTGTCAAATGATGTCACATGCCGGTACGAAGCTGGGGATCACTTCAACAGTGGTCAAACATAAGAATGCCATGGTCAAACAGATTTTATCAGTTGCAGCATCAAATTGTCTGTTTGTCGCTAAGTTACTAGAATCGGCCCTTTACCCTGCCGATTCCAGGTACTGAAACGTTTGCAAATGGATACCTCATGGAATTGCTGCAGATTCAGACATGGTAGGGGATTTTCACAGTCTAAAATGAATCGAGTTTTTCTTTACGTTTTTTGCATGACATGGCATTCTGCAAAGTTTTCGAGGCGTTTGTCGCAGGTTTCGAGACTTTTTTGCAACGTTTTTGAAGCTAAAAAACCCTAAACGTGTTCTCTTTTCACGATAGCATTTATTTCTCTTCTGCACGAAAACCCTATGCGATTTTAACCTGACTTGCAGGTTGTGACTTTGTCGAGCTTCCAGGTTGCAGGTGGTTGAGAGACTTAGGCGCGATTGCAGGTGGTTGCGTGTATCAGCAACAAAATTTCATTATTTTTCCCAACATTTTCCGATTGCGCGGGCTGGTCCAGGAGATATTTTTCTTCAAATGTTTTTTTTATTTTTTCTTTTAAATCTTTTCATAGTGCTTAATAGTTTATATTTATTGTTATAGTTTATAAATTTTAAATTTATTTATTATTATTATATTACTGTTTAAAAATTTATTATTTAAAAATTTTAATTTTAATTTTTAACTTATAATATAGGTAATAGGTAATTTTTAATTATTTAATACCATAATATTATATAATATTAATTATAATTTATATATATTATTATAATATAATTAGTATTATAATTTATAAATTTATAATAGTTTAAAAATTTAAATTAGTATTACAAATTTATAATATTATTATATAATAATTGTAAATGTCTATATTTATGATTTTTATATGTTTTATGTACGAACGTACCCACCCAAAAAAATAAAAATCGCCGTATCGGCGTACCGTGCCTGTACCCGTACCCACGCACCCGTATCCGATTCGGCAACTTATGTTTGTCGAAGTCGGAGGCAGGCCTCGCCGGAAGTAGAAGCAAGCAAAAGTTGAAAAACGAAGAAAAAATTCTAACTTTGGGATGTCTAGGAGCCCTTGTCCAATCAGAGCTCCTAACATTTCATGCCTTAGCCATTTTTCAACTTTCGTCGTTCGTTGATCAAATACGCTTCCTCATGCGTGTGCTTTTTTCCCTTGAAAAGAGGAATTCATTGTTGCACGTGCAAATGGACTTGGATTTTTTCATATGAAGTTTCTATCTTCTTGGAGAAGCTTCGAGTTTTAAGGGTTTATGAAGAAAGCGCTTTTTCATCTCCAAACGGAGTGCTTTTTCAATTTTCTTCATGGATTCAAAATTGGAAAGCAGAGAGGCATGCTTTTTCATGGACCAATCTTCTAGGGCATCGCATTTCAGAAATTGGTGGTCAGTTTTTTCAGTTTTGATCGATCTGGGTCCATCTACTTTTTACTTCTCTTAAAGATTGGAAAATTTATATTTCCAAAAATTTGGTTTTTTTGCGCTTTTTCGGGAAACCCTCAACTTTTTCAAGATATGACGAACTGGGTCTCTTTAGAACATGATCGTCTACAAAACCCAAGTCTCAACTTTTTTTCTGTGAATCTTCTTTTTGGAGAAAAATCGGCAATTTATTTTCAACAGTTTGCACAAAACTTTTCTGAACATAGGCGTGTTCACAATCAAAATTTGAGTCTTTAAACATGCAGTATTGTCCAATTGAAATCAGGAAGAAATCAGCTTTTTTGCAGAGAGTGAGTCATCTTTTGGGGCAGCGATGTTTTCTAAGAATAGAACTCAAAAAGTAGCAGTTAACTTGATGCCTTTTCCAAGTTAAACTTGCTATCCTCTTTCATGCTTATCTATTCTTTGTGACTTGGAAAAATCAAATTGTAATTGTTGGAACTTTCCCTACTTTTTGTTTTAGCAGGTTGTTAGTTAGTTGTGTTGTTTTAGTTTTAGAAATAAAGCTTGCATGTTGGCAAGTCTAGCTGAAAAACAAGGAGATTTTAGGGTTCCCTACTCCTTGTTTGTGTATAAATAAGGGCAGCCTTGCCCATTTGTTTTTGAACCATTATTGTGATAACAAATTACTGAGCCTACTTTTGCTTGCAACTTTGTTATTCAGTGTCTGTTCACTTTGTGTATGTGAAGTTTGCATGCCTGCCTTTTGCTACAAATCATTGTTCAGTTTATGTGTAATCTGTGTCAAGTGTAATCTGGTTTGATCCCTTAACTGTAAGCCTGTTATTGCTACAAATCTGCTATCCCAGAAGTGTAATTGTTGTTAGAAATTTGAGGAAGGAAATCTTATGCCTACTTTGCTTTGATCTACTGTCTCAGATTTTGTTCTATGTGTTTTGCTTATATAATCTTTATTTTAGCTTACATCTAAAAGTACAATGAGTCCTCGGGTGTGTCCTGGAAGTGAGTTTATTTTAGTTTTTGTGTTGAATCATTCCCTGTTCACTTCTAACTCTCAAGCTCTAAGTTTACTTGAGTTGTCAAAAGCGTCATTAGTTTAGGCTTAGTTGTAGTTGTAGTTCTAAAAAGAGGAAACCTCAACTACAACACAAAGAGTTTTATAACCTTGTGCTCTTAGCTAAGAACAAAAAGATTGGCAATAGTTTAATATTCTTTCTTTTTAAGCATCATCAGCAAAGAGGGAGCTTCCCCTCCTAATTTGAAGGGCAGTTTATCTGTGCATAGCTGTCCGTTTCTAATCCACATTCTAGAGGTGCAAATTGAAACGCCAACATGTTGGATGTGGAGGATTATATCTATTTTGGAAAATCTACATATGATCAGATTTCCTATGACATTCCCTAGCAAAGTGAGCACTTCCGCAAACAAATCTCCCTTATAGTGGTCCTTTACTTAGTTTTGTCCATTGGTTACTTATTCATTTATCCTAGCCATCTTGGTTGCCTTATTGTTACCATTTCTGTTATTGTTTTGGTTGTTGTGGTTGTTTCTTCTAAAATTATTCTTGTTGCCACATTATGAAAACTTGACCTCTTTTGAAGGTCTCTAAGTTTTGTTCTACCCATTTCCTTTTCCTAAAAATCTGTTTGTACCCTTTTTAGCTACATCGATTGTCCAGAGTTGGAGTATGCATTCTTCTTTGAGGGGTTCTCCAAAACCAATTCCATCCTCTTTGCCCCATGTATATCAAACTCTCTTCCAATACTAACATTTGGGCCCAAGCTAAATTCTCTATTCTTGAATGTCTCATCTTATTGATAGCTTTTAATCAGGGAAAACAAGCTTCCCGAGCTGTTTCAGGGTATCTCCGGCTGTTGCCATCGAGCAAAAGAGGTACAAATGGAAAACATGCACGAAAACGGTCATTTGAACATTGAAACGTCGCATGACGCTAGCGTGGCGCGCGGACGTCCGCGCGACGCGCTAGTGTTTGGACACGTCACGCTACAAAATGATGCGAACATGAAAGGCACAAAGTTCGATGAAAAGCGGGCGCACAAGGGTAGCTATTGAAAATGGGTGTTGAGCATCCTAAGAGGGAAAAAGGCTAATGCAGGGGCTAAAATGAGCCTACACAAATGCTAAGGGAGTGGGCACTAAAGAGGAAGCAAGAATGTATGTGAAATTGCAAGGGGTGCAATTTTATGACTATACATTTTTCCCACACTTTGGTGGGCATATGAATCTACATTTATATGCACGCTAAGGGAAGTCTACTAAATGCAAATAACATCATATGCCAAAAGGATACAGTAGAGGAAGCAGATAACTCTTCAAACCTTGGAAGCATGCCCCCAGGCTGACGATTTGCAAAGCTAATACATTAGACAAGAAAAACCTACACCAGACAACAACGTTAGAACATAAAAAACTAAAGGATTTGAGTTAGCAAAGTAAAGGAGACCTCGATGTAGAATGTTGTCCCAGTACTATGCATCGTCCCCAAATTAAGAACATAGCACACAGAAGAATTTTAACATGAAGAGAGGAAGGGCATATACTAAGGATGAAGAAGATGTAAATTTTCGATCTGGTATATACAAGTTGAGAAGAAAGAGAATTTAAGAATGTAAGTGCCTCACAGACCCACAGACCTCCAGGGAGGTATCCCCCAAGATCTCTCGGATGGAGGAAACCAAAGGAAGGGGACTCTGCAGAGTCGGAAAGCGGCTTCATTGGCGCCGTTGCAAAGCAAAAGCGGTCACGTATGCAAGTAAGCGGGTAGTCGTGCAGACCGTCAACAAGTCGGAAGGCTTTCAAAGGGGTCCCTCGGGAACCCTCGAAAAGAAAAGAGGTCCACTCAAGGGATGTGTTAGAACTGTAAAATTCTGAAAATTTTACAAGTTGTTCATACCCATGAGTTTCCGAATGAGTCCTTACTATAAGCACAATATCCTCTCTTCATAACATTTTGCCCATATTTTGTCATATGGTTCCATAGAATCCATCTAAACTTGGATATTTCATTGTATAATTCATATCGGCAAGAGATGGTGAGGGTCTCCCCAATCCATAATTTGTTTTACAGTAACGCATATCTTTTGTAGTCTATCGGCAAGAAATCGGGAATGTCACACCAATCGGAATTCATCTGCAAGCACATATCGGCATGACACAAATCATTGTCTTGGCGATAGAAAGATCCTATCGGCAAGAAAGCTATCGTCGGGATAAGTTATAACAAACTCATACATGTCTTACCGACTGGCGCACAAGGAAACATATCGGCCATACTAAAAGTCATCGGAGTGAAGTCTTATCGAATGCGTCTAGTCTTGCCGATAAAGCGCAAGGGGATTCTATAAATGATTATCGGGGTGAAGTTATGTAGTCCTGCTGACCCATATGTCTCGCCGAATGTTATTTTATCGGCAAGAAAGTAAATGTCTCAACGACCAATCAAAGGACATATTTCGGTGAGACACAAACTAATCTATGAAACATCTCCCTAACTCCAAAGGTCATAGCGAAACACATAAGATGAAAGGACAACTATTGGTGAGACCCCGAATGTCGATGAGACGGCGGGACATTATAGCGATGTATAGTTTTTAATAGTCGGTGAGACTTCAAGGTTTCGGGAAGACTATAGGATGTTTTGACGAATGATGTAGTGAACGTTGCTAAAGGTTATCGCCAAAGATTTGAAAATGTCTCACCGATAATACCATATGATGTGACAGTGTGAGTTTTGAAAAAGGACTTCACTCGTGCTCTAGCTAACCCATTTATGGCTTAACAGAGCTGGATTATCTTCTAATTTGTTGTTGTTTAAACATATGATATTTCTGAAAGGACGTGTCCTTCCGAATTTTGATGTATAAGTATCTGTTTCGGTAGTGAAACGAAAAGATATAGAATATCGAAGATAAGATAGAATAGGAAGAGGATACAGTAGAATATAATGTTTCATAGATATGAGACTATGATGCATGTTTGAAATTATGGAGATATCAATGAGAATCATTTAATGTGGTGGCGTATTTCTGGTATCAATTGTTTGTTTTGTTCATTGAAAGTATTATTGTAGTTGTCTCCAAGGTTAATGTTTTCTAGTTATTTAAATTGATATAACAAGTTTATGTTCAATTTATCAGTGCACATTTGCTGAATCTGTGTGGTTTATTAACTGGTTCTTTTAAGGAAAGATTAAATCCTTTTAATTGATCATAGTAATCAGGGAAGTTCATTTGGATCATTAAGAAGAACTTGTTAGTCATAGTCTTGCATGTTTACACAAGTTATAAACTAAAATCTATGCCGAACAATTTGAATGTTTTCCTAAAAGAAGTTAGTCGTTTAGATTTCATTTGACTCCGCATACCCAATAAGGCACTAGTCTCTGCATTTTCATCATTTAGCTTCATTCATTTTTACATCTGTTAACTGAACCTATTAGGTTTTAGTTTTAATATTGCTATACAATTTATGCCAAATCCGGTTTTATTTGTCCACTCCCATCTGCCATTGTGGGCAAAACACTTCAAAAAAGATTAGCACAATTCAAGTCTGCCTCACTGATATAGGTACACCCACTTAGGTCTAGCAACACCTGAAGAGTAGAAGGTCTAAACCATTTGACCTTGTTTGTTACCCTGAAATGTACCAAGAGATTGGCAACCTCTTGAGGCATTTCGCCCGCATTTTTGAGAGCTAACAAATTGGCGACTCTGCTGGTGGACAAACATCAGAAAATCCGGTTCCAGCCTATCCATGCATAGAGTCAATAAAGTTATAAAATCGGTCTTTAACCAAATATTCACAATTGTTTCATTTGCACTCCCCATCCAAGTCACGCACCTAACAAATTGGTGACTCTGCTGGGGAATCAACTCAGAATCAGGGCCTTAATGATAGAGTCAGAAACCTTGTACAGACTCCGCTGGGAATAAGAAATATCAAACACTTTCTCACTTTTAAGAAAGTGAGTGGTGACTCTGACAAAAACATTGCAACATGAATGGAAGATCCCAATATAAAGGGGGTCTTCATGGAGGTCTTGCTGGTAACAGTAAGTGCACACACAAAGATGATAAGGTTGATAGGGGTAAGGGGATAAATGAGGACATGTGCATAACTAACAAAGACAAAGCACGAAGATCACATTGTGAAATATATGATCGTTATGATACATGGAGAGATAATTCAAGTGTAGAACCTTGTACCCCTGAGGAACAAAGGAATCCTTTTTATGATTCTCAGAAACAGGCCGAGTTTAATGCTAAAATCGAAGCTGAACGAATCAGATATCAACAAGAATATGATCTAAAAATGGAGGGTAATCTGAATGGACCTATTGATCATGAAAGTCAAGAAAATTATGAATCTTTAACTCATGAAGAAGTAAAAGCACAGTTTGAGTATCATAAACTGGATCTAGAAAGATTAAAAGCTGAATAGGAAAAGGCCCAAATGATACAAGTAATTAGAGACATTAAATTGCAAAAAGCCCAAATTACTGTTCCGACAGCTGGTTTTTGAAAACATATACCACCACATAAGCAGGGAAATAATAATGCAGGGCCTTCTGATCCATCAAAAGTTCCTCACAATTAGATAGTAAATCAATATAGACAGCCAAACCATCCACTGCATATTCCCTCACAATATACAAAACACCCAACCACCTCCTGGTCAACATTATATGCCACATCTTCATACACAATACAACAATCCCATGTACTAATATCAATACCCACCTAACCCTCCCCCTCATCAATAAACAACAATGATCAGACAATTTGACTTGACAGGGTTTCAATTATACCCTTACCCTGTGGATGGCAGCTGGAGAAGTCTGGTTCCTAAGTTTACAGGGAGTAGTGCAATTACTGCTGAAGATCATTTAAGGAGTTTCAATGCCTTCATTCAAGATTTGGATGTGCCTTATGAGGATTTACATATGAGGCTATTCATGATATCACTTATTGAAGAAGCTAGGGATTGGTTCAACAGCCTACCAACAGCCTCTGTTAATTCTCTCCAAGAATTTCAGGATCAATTTCTCGAACAATATGGGAATCTAAGTGCACCAGATGTTGCTCTTCATGAATTAATGCGGATTTAGAAAAATCAGAATGATTCAATTTATGATTTTAACCGAAGATTCAACAATTTCAGAATAAAATACCTCTCGGATCAAAGTTGCCATACTCTGTAGCATTGAGTGTTTATTTGAATGCGTTTGATCCAAAAACAGGGTATGAACTAAGAAATAGGTTCCCAAGAGATTTGGCTGAATTCCAAAAGATAGCATTAACAATTGAAAACAATAGGAAAGCTGCTGGGATAATCAGTAAAAGAGACAACCCTAGGGTTCCTCAAGAAACCAATAATTATTATTACAAACAGGAGAACACATACAAAAATGAAAGGCCTAGGTTATATGACATGCCCTATAATACAAATTGGAATGATGGAAACCTATAACAGATAGGCCTAGAAACAAAGAAACTCTTGATCCATTAACAAAGAAGGGAACATATGGTTAATAACAATAATTTTTGTGAAATTTGTGATAAGCCACATTCCCCACATTATTGTGTTGTAGCCCAAAGAATGCGAGAAGAAGGAATGTTAATGGGAAGTAGTGGAGAAGATTACACAGTATATTTGACTTCAAATACTTTTCACCGTGTTGAGGAGAAGTACTCATCTTCAGAGGATGAAGGTTATGAGTACAATGTTTCAAATCAAAGGTACAATGTCCACATGGCTGAACAACAGGTTCTTTCTGACTCTGAAGAAGATTATACAGAATCACATTCTGTTGAGATGCCTACTCAGTGCAATAAGAGGAAACTCACCGAAGAGGAGATAGAGAGAGTAACCATTGCTGCAGTTGAAGAAGCAAAGTGTAAGTACTGGTTCAGAAATAGGACAGTGAATGAGAAGGAAGGTGTCCCCAGGGGAATATTTATGAAGGATCAAAAGGTGACACAAGGAATTTTGAAGAAAACATAAAATAAACATGATAAAAGCGAACAAAAGCTTGTCCAAAAGGAGGAAGTTAAAGAGTTACACAAAGAAGTGCAAAAGACTGATAAGTCAAGTAAAAAGGAAAAGGAAGAGAACAAAGGAGAAACATCGGAACAAAAGAAAATGATTAAGGCGGAGGGTTCTTCTTTTGACGTCACTCGGGCTTTATCCCAGGTAAAAATGTCTGTTCCACTACTTGAGATGATGAAAATTAAGGAATATAGAGACAGTGCTGTTCAATTAATAACAAATGGAAATGAAAAACATGTAAATTCTGAAAGTAAGATGGCCACTAAAACAATTAATAAGCAAGAGAAGGTAAATATCCCAGGAGTTTGCCTTAATCATGCATTGATAAATCCCCCACAAGTCGATCCTTTTTTCACTACATTACTCATAAATAACAAATTGTTGAGGAATTGCATGATAGACTCCGGCGCTGCCATAAATATTATGCCAGTAGGAGTTATGAAACAACTTGGCATGTGGGTGGATACTAATGAAGGGAAGTGCTATGCAATGGATAACAGACCTGTTCTTGTGGTGGGTATAATGAAGGATGTTGAAGTCAAACTAGCTGCTTATCCTCAGGTGGCCTATAATATAGATATAACAGTAATTGACACCCCTCCTCAGTTTGGGATGCTTCTATCAAGACAATGGACGGCAGCGGTTGGGGTAAATGTCCAGTTTGATTTGTCTTATGCAACAATTCTAGTAAATGGTCAGGAAGTTAAATTATACAGGGAGCCAAGGACGAACCAAGTTGTTGATTGTCTACCTCAAGATCAAATCAATTGTTTTTGTGATGTGGATCTTGGCAATTTTAAGATGGAACCAGCCCAGCCAGAATTAGACAATGTTGATCCAATTGAAAAGCATGTGGCACAAAACTGCAATGGTGTATGAAAAATGTACTTTGATGGAGCATGTAGCCAAGAAGGTAATGGAGCAGGGATAGTATTTGTTTCACCTGAAGGAGTTACATTTAAGTATTCGTTTTTGTTAACATTTGAATGTACAAACAATGTGGCGGAATATGAAGCTTTATTAACAAGTTTGAATATAGCTATAAAACATAAAATCAAGTTGCTGGCTATTCTAGGGGATTCTGAGTTAGTTGTTTCACAAGTCAAATCAAAATATGCAACAAAACATAAAAGATTGAAGCAATATAGGAATGCTGTATGGGACACAATTGAGTTGTTTGATGCTTTCTCAATTGAATGGGTAGATCGGTTGAAGAACATAATGGCAGATTTTTTGGCAAATGTAGCTCTAAGAAGGGATGACATTACATTGGTTGGAGTGTCACATATTGAATTCAAAATGAGACCTGTTGTGCCTGATAATATATATAGTTGGCAGGTTTTTAATGATGACACTGATCTCCTAAAATTTCTTCACTGTATAGATCAATATGAAGCCCAAGAAATTGATTTCAATGCCTTCGTTGAAGAAGTAGATGGGAAACAGACAGTATTTGGGAAGGAAGTTTTACAGCTTAAAACTAATAAGCTTCCTAAAGGACTAGTGGCATTGGAGAGAGTATATTACAGGAGTGATTAGTCCCTCATGAAGCAGACACCAGTGAAGAAGGAGGACATTGAGGAGATCAACTTAGGGACTGAGATGGCACGAAGAAAGGTGTACATAGGGAAGAAAATAAGCCCGACAATTAGAAGAATGTTGATAACGTTACTGAGAAAATATAAACATGTGTTTGCATGGTCTTATGAAGATCTAAAAACATATAGGGAAGATTTGTTTCAGCATGAAATACCATTGAAGCCAGATGCAAAGCCATTTAGACAGAAGCAAAGACCCATTAATCCAACATTGGAACCAAAAATGTAGGAAGAATTTGCAAAGCTCAGAGACGGTGGCATCATCAAACCAATCAGGCACTCAACATGGGTCTCAAACCTGGTCCCTGTGAGGAAGAAAAATGGAGATATCAAATTATGTGTGGATTTCAGAAATCTAAATATGGCATCCCTCAAGGATAACTATCCTCTACCCAATATGGAGGCTATATTACATAAGGTAGCAGGGTGCAAGTTGTTATCTATGATGGATGGGTTTTTAGGTTATAACTAGGTTAAGGTTAAAGAATGTGAACAGTATAAGACAACTTTTATGACCCCATGGGGGGCATATGTATACATAAGAATGCCGTTTGGTCTCACAAACGCAGGAGCAACCTTCCAAAGAGCTATGGACGTAGCATTTGCAGACTTGATTAATGCTATCATGGTGGTGTATCAAGATGACCTTACTGCTTATTCAAAAAAGGCTGAAGATTATGTAGAACATCTGGAAAAGGTATTTATTAAAGCCTTAGAATACGGTATTAGTCTAAATCCTAAAAAATGTCATTTTGCAGTTACAAAAGGTAAACTCTTAGGACATATTGTATCAAAAGAGGGGATTAGAATAGATCCTGAGAGGGTTGAGGCCATAGATAATGTTCCTATCCCTAAAACTGTTAAGGCCATCTAGTTATTCTGTGGATAGATCAACTTTGTTAGGAGATTTGTTTCTAATTTTGCTGAAATCATTAAACCCATATAAAAAATGTTAAGGAAAGGAGAAAAAGTAGATTGGACTGCAAAAGTATTAGATGCTTTTATATCAATCAAAAAAGCTATCAAGGAAGCTCCTGTCCTTAAGTCCCCAGATTTTTCAAAACCCTTTCAAATATTTTCATTTGCTTCATTACACACCATAGCTGCTGTCATGTTACAGAAAAATGAGGAAGGTCATGAACAACCTGTGTCCTTTTTCAGTAAGTCATTGCAGGAGTCGGAATTGAAATATGATATAATGGAAAAACAAGCTTTTGCATTGGTAAAAGCTACAAAGGCTTTTAGGCCATATCTTGTTGGAGCTAAGGTGATTGCCTATGTCCCTCATATAGCTGTTAAGGATATTCTGACACAATCTGAGGTAACAGGAAAAAGATGTAGATGGATTAATAAAATCCAAGAGTTTGTTATGGAGATACAAATCACTAAACTAGTGAGAGGTCAGGGTTTGGCTAGGTTAATGGCAGAAGCAAATATTGAATCAAATGAAATTTGCAATATAGAAGAGGAAGAGAATGCAATTGCGAGCATTGAGCATACTCCTTGGTATGCAGACATCATGCATTACCTTAAATACATGAAGTGTCCATAAGGGTTGAGTGATAACTAGAAAAGAACTTTGAAGCTGCAAGCATCTAAGTATGTGTTCATGGAAGGAGATTTGTTTTGGAAGAACAGGGATGGGATATTGTTGTTATGTCTAGATGAGTCACAAGCTAAGCATGTCTTAAGTGAAATGCATGAAGGGGTTTGTGGAGGGCATTACTCTGCAAAGACAACTGCACATAAAATTCTCAGGGCAGGTTATTATTGGCCAAAGGTTTTTAATGACTCCTTTTTATACGTAAGAAGATGTGAAGCTTACCAGAAATTCTCTAGGAAAATGAAGTATTAGGGAGCTTTACCACTTAGGCCGTTGTAGGTTGAAGCCCCTTTTCATCAGTGGGGAATTGATTTCATTGGGGAGATACAAGAGAAATCGAGTGGAGGACATAAGTGGATACTGGTGGCTACTAATTATTTTACCAAATGGGTAGAAGCAGTCCCAACCAAGCAAGCTACAAGTAAAGTTGTGACAAATTTTCTAATGGATAACATCATTACCAGATTTGGTACACCACTAAGACTGATTACTGATAATGGGATGTGTTTCAGATCTGATGAATTCAAAATTTTTTGTAGCACATATGGCATTACCATTTCTTATGCAGCTCCTTACCATTTGCAAGCTAATGGTCAAGCAGGGTCCAGCAATAAAAGTCTTCTCAAGATTATAAGGAGGATGCTAGGTCAGAACAAGAAGGCTTGGGATTCAAAACTGAAACTGGTTGTTTGGGCTGATAGGATCACTGTAAAAAAGGCAATTGGAAAATCCCCATTTGAATTGGTGTATGGAACACAAGCTAGGATGCCTTTACAGAATTTGTTACCAGTTTATGAGTTTATCCTTCAAGAAGATTTGGATATTCCAGAACCTATGGAGGAAAGAATGGAGCAACTGGTTGAACTTGATGAAATAAGAAGGGTAGTTCAAAACCAAAACATGAAGTTGCAGGCACAGGTGAAGTATTTATTTGATAAAAAAACAAAAGAAAGAAAATTTGAAGAGAATGATCTAGTACTGATGTGGAACGCAAGGTGTCAGGAGAAAGGCAAGCACGGGAAATTTGAAGCCTTGTGGCTTGGACCTTTTGTGGTTGTTGGTAAGAAAGGTGAAGATTCATATTATCTGCAAAGCATGACTGGTGAAGAGCAGGAGTTGCCTGTACATGGGCAATTCTTGAAGCATTTTTTCTCTTGATTAATACAGAGGATTAAGGGTTGCCAGTGCATGGACAACTCTTGACAATTCTCTCAAAATTATCTCTTCCATGCACAGTAGTTTAGGGGATAAAAGGAACAGGAATTGCCAGTAAATGGACAATCCTGAATTTCCTTCTTTTAAAAAAAGTTTTCCATGTACAGTAGTATAGGGTCATATTCATTTCCATTTCCATTTTGCTCACTGATTCATCATCTTAAGTCTGGTATGCTCAGCTAGAAATCTAGATCCTTGCAATGATTTCACAACCATTCATACCCAGATGGAGACACTGTTAGAACTGTAAAATTCTGAAAATTTTACAAGTTGTTCATACCCATGAGTTTCCGAATGAGTCCTTACTATAAGCACACAATCCTCTCTTCATAACATTTTGCCCATATTTTGTCATATGGTTCCATAGAATCCATCTAAACTTGGATATTTCATTGTATAATTCATATCGGCAAGAGATGGTGAGGGTCTCCCTGATCCATAAAGTCTTTTACACTAACGTATATCTTTTGTAGTCTATTGGCAAGAAATGGGGAATGTCACACCGATTGGAATTCATTTGCAAGCACATATCGACATGACACAAATCATTGTCTTGGCGATAGAAAGATCCTATCGGCAAGAAAGCTATCGTCGGGATAAGTTAGAATGAACTCATACATGTCTTACCGACCGGCGCACAAGGAAACATATCGGCCAGACTAAAAGTCATCGGAGTGAAGTCTTATCGAATGCGTTTGGTCTTGTCGATAAAGCGCAAGGGGATTCTATAAATGATTATCGGGGTGAAGTTATGTAGTCCTGCTAACCCATATGTCTTGCCGAATGTTATTTTATCGGCAAGAAAGTAAATATGTCTCAACGACCAATCAAAGGACATATTTCGGTGAGACACAAACTAATCTATGAAACATCTCCCCGACTCCAAAGGTCACAGTGAAACACATAAGATGAAAGGAGAACTATCGGTGAGACCCCGAATGTTGATGAGACGGCGGGACCTTATAGCGATGTATAGTTTTTCATAGTCAGTGAGACTTCAAGGTTTCGGGAAGACTACAGGATGTTTTGGCGAATGATGTAATGAACGTTGCTAAAGGTTATCGCCAAAGATTTGAAAATGTCTCACCGATAAATACGATATGATGTGACAGTGTGAGTTTTGAAAAAGGACTTCACTCGTGCTCCAGGTAACCCATTTATGGCTTAATAGAGCTGGATTATCTTCCAATCTGTTGTTGTTTAAACATATGATATTTTTGAAAGGACGTGTCCTTTTGAATTTTGATGTATAAGTATCTGTTTCGGTAGCGAAACGAAAGGATATAGAATATCAAAGATAAGATAGAATAGGAAGAGGATACAGTAGAATATAATGTTTCACAAATATGAGACTATGATGCATGTTTGAAATTATGGAGATATCAATGAGAATCATTTAATGTGGTGGCGTATTTCTGGTATCAATTGTTTGTTGTGTTCATTGAAAGTATTACTGTAGTTGTCTCCAAGGTTAATGTTTTCTGGTTATTTAAATTGATATAACAAGTTTATGTTCAATTTATCAGTGCACATTTGCTGAATCTGTGTGGTTAATTAACTGGTTCTTTCAAGGAAAGATTAAATCCTTTTAATTGATCATAGTAATAAGGGAAGTTCATCTGGATCATTAAGAAGAACTTGGTAGTCATAGTCTTGCATGTTTATACAAGTTATAAACTAAAATATATGCCGAACAATTTGAATGTTTTCCAGAAAGAAGTTAGTCGTTTAGATTTCATTTGACTCCGCATACCCAATAAGGCATTTGTCTCTGCATTTTCATCATTTAGCTTCATTCATTTTTCATCTGTTAACTGAACATATTAGGTTTTAGTTTTAATATTGCTATACAATTTATACCAAATCTGGTTTTATTTGTCCACTCCCATCTGCCATTGTGGGAAAAACACTTCAAAAGAGATAAGCACAATTCAAGTCTGCCTCACTGATATAGGTACACCTGCCTAGGGCTAGCAGCACTTGAAGAGTAGAAGGTCTAAACCATTTGACCTTGTCTGTTACCCTGAAATGTACCAAGAGATTGGCAACCTCTTGAGGCATTCCGCCTTCGTTTTTGAGAGCTAACAGGACGCACTATTTGAAAAGCAAGGTCTAGTTGGGCTGCCCCCAAGCTAGACACCAAAGAATTCATTTGAGAGAAAATATTTCATAGGGGTTCCTTAATAAGAACACCGCCCCCAGCATGCAGGGGAGGAGAACCACGCAAGATACTTAGAGCATACAGGATAGAGGTAGACCTCGATATCAATTGTCATTTGAAGAAGAGGCAGGTGCATGAATCAAATGGGAGTTTGATGGCACCCGAATCATGAAGTTGTTGTATTTTATTCTTCAAGGCCTTACATTCACTAGTGGAATGGCTGGGCACTTGATGGTATGCATAGAGAGAATGTTTTTCTTTATCATGTTTGTGAGATTTCTTTCGTGTAGGAGAAGGAAGAGTGATTAATGGGGCTTTCAGAAGCCGCAAGAAAATATACTCTTGCTTAGATAGAGGATGAGGAGTAGGAAGTAACCCATTTTTTTGTGAAGAAAGGCTTGACTGCTCACAAGGAGAAGATTTGAAGGTAGCAGACAGTGGAGGATCTACATGGAGAGTATTATTCCAGCAAATGGGATCATACTCCTCTATGAGATCACCATCATCTTTCTTGATAGGACTACCAAGATTAACCTCTTTAATAGAAGTGCGATCATCTTCCTCAAAAGGAGGATCAACACTAAGAACATTACAATTTGCATTCACCATATCCTGCTATATAGAAGAATGAACATCTTTGATAGCGGGTTTGGATGATGTTATTGGAAGGTCTGAGTGGATCGGGTCGACTTTATATTCCCTAATAAAGGAATCTGTAAAGTCTAAGGAACCCCAATCATTACCAAGACATGCATTTTCTTGAGAAGTAGTAGTCTTAAGATTTCTTGCTTCAGAAGGATCTTCCTTAGGGACATTTACTTCTAGAGTATCCTTTGGAGTAGGTACTGTTGGAGTAAACATCGACACACAGGAAGACACTGAAGGTATAAGAGTAGGCACAACTGAGACCTGATCAGTAGCTGCCATTTCACATAAGTGCATAGCCTCAAGGTCAGCCTTGACTGTGACTACTTGATTGTTAGCAATGAACTTAATAGATTTATGCAAGGTAGATGGGACTGCACCCATAGCATGAATCAACGGTCTACTAAGAAGAAGGTTATAAGGTAACTTTTCTGACATAACAAATACAAGGGTAGGTACGGTAACAGGTCCCAACCTCAAAGGAAAGACTATCGTGCCTAGGGCTTGTCGACCGACATTATCGAACCCTCGAATGAGAACAAAAGATTTGTTAAGAGAAGATGAGTCAATATTAATCTTAGGCAGTAGATCAATGCTACATACATTGAGCGCCGAACCAGTGTCAACGAGAGTACGTCTAATGCAAATTTTGTTAATGTTAACTATGATCATTAAAGGGTCTGCTTGCTTCTGTACTTTCAGAGCCGGGAGTTCCTACAGATAGAACGTAATATTCGGCAACTTTGCACGAATATATCCCATCAATGCATTAGCATCCGTCGGCCGAGCGGAAGAAGGCAAGAGGAACTTTTGCAAGGCTTCTTGAAGAATATCCTGATAAACTGGAGCAAATTCAAGTAAGTCCCATAGTGAGATCTTAGCCGGAGTAACCTGGAGTTGCTCGACAAGATCACAATGACTCGGTGCTTTAGTCGTAGGTTTAGGTTCTTGAGGAAGGATTAGTTGTTTACTCATTTTATTCTCATAAGTATGGACTACCACTCTATAAGAGGGAGCCTTAGAATGATCAGGAGAACCACCATCAAATGGAACACCATCAATAGAACAAATCCTTTTAGAAGAAGGACTAGCTGGAGTCACGTAAATAACTGGTCTCTTAGGCGTTTTAGGGGCAGCAGAGACAGATTACATTTACTGAATCATCACAACAAGTGGAATAACTATTTGAAGAGATATTCTCAACATCAATCCAAACAGGATCAAATGTGGAAGGAGACTTATCGTTCGCTAATGCATCATCTCTAGAGGAGAGTGCATTGAAATAGAAAGAAATTCATCATTCAAAAATGCAACATCTCTGTGAGAGAGTGCATTGGAAGGTATAACAGATTCATCATTCACGAATGCATCATCTCCAAAAGAGAGTGCATTGGAAGGTATAACAGATTCATCATTCACGAATGCATCATCTCCAAAAGAGAGTGCATTGGAATGAAGAGAAGGCAAAGTAACATTAAGAAAGGTATCAATGATTTCTTCTTGTTGCAACAAACTATCCTCTGAAGCAAGAGGAATTTCTTGAGAAGGATCAAAGATATCATGTGACATAGGCAAAGCCAAGTTACCATCACATGCATGAAATGGAATATCATTAACATTTTGAACAAAATTAGATACTGAACTAATAAAAGAAGATATTAAATTCATTACGATTTTTGCAGTATTTTCTATGTTCTAGTAATTCGCATTTTCGGAGGTCTTTGCAATGGAATTTGAGGTCAGAACTTGCATCGGTCCCTAAAATTTGACTGACGAAGGCAACTGTATTTTAGGGACTGAACTAGTTCTTTAGGAGACCTCTCCAACGGTGCAAACAGTTCTGAATTCCGAGCACCGAGTTAAAAGTTATGACCCCGTCAAGTAGGGGTAAATAAATTTCTAGTTTTTCAGAAGATTTTCTATTCATGTCAGGTTCACCAAAATGTAGAGAAGGGGGATTCGCTACTAACGAGTTCTCTTCATTCGGAGAGTCTCACGGGGGGAATTGTCCTAAATTACCTTAGGAACAACAGTGAGAGTTTCAGAATCCGAAAGAGTAGGTCTAGAGATTTTATGGACAAACTGACAAGCTCTCGTCCAAAGGATGAAAGCACTGTATACGGACGATAGTGCGGCACACTGGCGTTTCAGAGGTGTGCTGGCATCTCATACGGACCAGAAAGCGAGAACGTCACAAAAAATACTTAAATGGCTACTTGCAAACAGATTAGTAAGAACTAACAAAATGTGATAAAGTAGTAAAATGCAATAGAACTGAAATGAAGTGAAATAGAAATGATAAAGATAAGGAGAAGAAAAGAAAGAAGATGCTCACAACAATCCAAGTAATGAAGCTTCTAGGTCGTGAATGTCTTCAAAACCTTCATGCGTAATATTTAGAGAAATTGTTGGAGTTGTATAGGGGTTTGGCTTAGACAAACCCCTGTTTTGGTGTTCACACTTCCACGAACAGCCAAGAAGGTAGAGAGAGAAGAGAACCAAAATGAAAAAAGCGCGTGGTGAAAGCAAAATCCACTCAGGAGTAGAACTGTAAAGAACCGAACCATTTCTGACCCAAATATTTTGAAACTTAGAAGATGATCACAACAGCACCCAAGTACCCGTCAGGGTTAGCTCAAATCAAACCAACAACTGAAGGAAAGAGCCTCAACACCAAGAATGTGCTTTCCGACCCAAGCTGGGTAAGAAGCTACCATATGGCGGAGTATCACTAGTAAAGAATGCAGTACTGGAAAGTAACTCAACACCAAGCATGTGCACTCCTAACCTGAGGTGGGAAAGGCGCTACCATATGGCGGAGATTCTATTAACAAAGATGCTATGCAAGTAAAATAATCTCAACGCCAAGCATGTGCATTCCTAACCCAAAGTGGGAAAGGCGCTATCATATGGCGGAGAAACATAAAGCAAATACAATATAGACTGAGCAAGGGCCAGTCGCATCCACAACCGTGGGAATGAAAGTGATTAAAATGAAAGTAAACTAGGCGGCAAAGCCATCCTCTTCCACTAAAGTGGGGATACAAAATGTAAAGTGCAGAAAGTAAAAGAGCTGATTAGTACTATTAATTCAGCGTTACAATATTATGAACAATCTGCAAATACAATGAGATATAGATAACCAATGATCTCCAAAATGTTAGGAAATGAACTCCAAACAAGCACAAGCTATGCAACATATGAAATATAGCAAAAGGGACTAAAATATCAAGTTTGATATAAAATTGCAGCAATCAGAAAATTCATACTAGCAAGCCCTAGAATCATCAAAATGCTCATAACTTCGTCAAAACACCTTCGAATGATGTGGAACTGAATGCAAATGAGAACTAGGGGTTGAGCAACCAAGACCAAGCCAAGAAACTCCTTCGAATAGTAGTGATTTATTTATGCACGCTTTCCAATGCAACCTCAAAGAAGGTACAACCTCAAAAAATGTTCTACTAGCAAGATAAAATCCGAGACACCTCTAAAAAATCTGAAAACTTACAAGGAGGGGCGCCCAAGGTAGACTAAAGCATAGGGCCAATACGCAGAACCACCAAAAAATCGTGCATGGACTTATGAGCAGATTTCTATTTCAGCAAAACCCTAACTAGCAAATGCAAAACTGACAAATCTCTAGAATCTTCAACCTTGATGCTCTGTCTGCTAGTCTGGATGAGAAGCAGTCTCTGGAAACTTAGCTAGGTGCTATCTTTCAAGCACGAAACCAAGAGAAAGAACTAGGAGGTATGCATCCCTCGAAGTAAGCTCTGAAAGCATTTCAGCAGCATAACAATATGATAAGCAACAATAGATAATCCAATTGAAGGCCAATTCTCTTATTTATAACTTTTCTGTCTCCAAATTCAAATCTTCTTTTCCCTCCAATTAGGGTGCCTAAATGAAATTCACTTTTCACCTTTTCTCCAAATTTCATTTGCATTTCATTTCCAACCCATATGTGGAAATATAATTTAATAAAATGCAAATATATAACTTGCAAATATTTCACTAAAAGATTTAAGTGAAATATTTAATTAAACTCAAATGTCTCCAAGCTAGGCGTCCCCTTTTGCCTTAGCACATATTTCACTTAAATATTAATTCATCAAATAAGGCCTCCAAAATGTTTAATTAATAAACATTATAAAAATCACTTATCTCTCCAAATCGTCCTCCATGCCTTAGCCAAATATTTTTCACTTAAAACATTATTTTTTCATCAAATATCAAACTTGCCAAAAAAATCACCTCAAATGGTGGAGACCACTACTCAAGCTGACCTGCCAGAAATAGCCATTGCACTGAACTGCTAAACTGTTGCTAAAAATAGCACTGCCAGAAATAGTACTTACTAAAAATAGCATACTGCTAAAAATAGTAAGTTGTTCCAAACTCATTTTCTCCACATTTTGAGTAGCCGTCACAACTTACTAAAAATAGTAAGTTCGGAAAAGTCATCTGATTCAGTTGCATGTCACACCATCGCGAAGCTCTTTGAAAACCCAGAAGGAATCCAGAAGCCAAATTGGAAAACTCCAACATGCAAGCCTCTAAAAAGCAGCCGAGAACGCAAGTCAATATCTTGTCATGCATGTTACCTCATTGCGAAGCTCTCCAAAAACCCAGAAAGCTTCACCAGACATGCGTTAGAAACTCTCGCATGCAAGACCTCAAACCTCCTCTGAAAGTGGAAACCCTAATTTTCATTTTTGCTTTAGCCTACGAGTTTCCGGAAATAGGCTAAATCCAAACGAAGAGTGTAGGGCTAAATTGGGGACATTACAAGAACCTGCACCACCAAGTGTGAGTGATAAAAGCAAACCCCGCTCGAGGAGAACCTGTATCACAAAAGAGGTGATAAAAGCAATCCCTGCTTGAGGAGGAGAATTCGTATCACGAAGTATGAGATGCAATAGGAAGGGGATATGGAATCCCAAGATGCTCACAAGCATGATGGAAAAGAGATAGATGCGAGAGCCAAGAGTGCTACAAAGAGTGTGTTGCTAAGAGAGTTTGAGAATGCTGCAAATAGAACTTGAAAGGATGTAGGAATGTTGGTGTAGCAAGCTGTAAGAGGTTGTGGAAGCAAGAGTTGGAGAGTAGAAGGCTAGAGCCAAAGCAAGAGAGAAGCTAGAAGCAAAAGAAGAGTTGGAAGAACTTAGAAGAATGGAGTTAGAAGAAATTAGAAGATCAAAATGAACTGAAAGGATAGCTTTTAATGAGGGAAAGAAGCTTCCCAAGCCGCAGCGCGTGGACGTTTGCGTGGCGCTCTAGTGTCCAAACACGTCACGCTACAAAACGACGTGAATGGGAAAGACACAAAGTTCGATGCAAAGCGTGCGCACAAAAGTAGCTGCTGAAAAGGTGTGCTGAGCATCCTGAGAGGGAAAAAGGCTGATGCAAGGGCTAAAATGAGCCTACACAAATGCTAAGGTAGTGGCACTAAAGAGGATGCAAGAATGTATGTGAAATTGCAACGGGTGCAATTTTACGACAATACATATACTTATATAGTATATACACGTATCCATATGTATATACATATCGATATACGCATACGTTGGTAAATGGATATGCTCATACAGATGCATCGATATGGTATATGGTATACCTACACATACGTGTACATAGAGCTATATATACCTACACATATGTGTACATAGAGCTATATACAGGCATATATATGTATATATGCACACATCCTATATTATGTGGATATTAATAATATTATTATTATTGCCTTCTGAATTATATATATATATATATATATATATATATATTTGTTAAATATATATATATTAAAAATTATATATATAAATATTATAATTATATTAAAACATATATATATATATATATAAAACTATAATTTTATATATATAATAAGGTATGTGTTGCAGATTGTATGTAAACTGTTCGAAGAATTTGATGATTTGAAGATCTCTCATATCTATCGAGAGGGCAATGTTCTTGTGGATCGGCTAGCTAATATGGGGTGTGATAAGAAGGAAATTTTTTTTCAAGAGAATATTAACAATATTTAGGAATTAGTAGAGTCAAGGGAAATAATAGAAAAAGATTGCATTTCTTTATCTTAAGCTAATTCATATAATGGGTCTCGAGTTTATTTTTTCAAATTTCAAAGTCATAATCTTTCGTGGATGGATTGTTTTTTAAAGTATATTATAAAGCTGCTAAGTATTTCAATAACCGTCATCAAGATGAACTCAGTTGTCACACAAGTGATAACGCACATGCGTGATCTATTGTTCAAGTGGCTTTTAATGAAATGGCTGGTGGAGTCTTTTACTTCAGTTTTGTAACCAAGTTAAATTTGGAGCAATGGAAGCATGGACTTGTTAACTTATCTTGGAGATTTGTCGTGGTAATGACCTCAGCGAATGCCTTGCTCTCTGCGAGTACAGTATCTAGACTAAGCATGTTTAATCATAATTATCTCGCATGCTTGTGAAGAGGAGACGGCAAAATTTATATTACGGGGACTGCAAAATGCATGCGAATGGACAAAATTAAGAGATTTTCCATTGGCAAAGTAGATCTGAAACGTGTTGGCAATCAATCCTTATGTTTTCTGCAGTTCTCAGTTTGGGAAATGTGGGAGTGAACGGCTTTATTAGTCGCTGTTGAGCTAATGCAAGCCATAAATGAACTTTCTTGAAGGTGATACTTGATTTTTGCATTCTCAACAGAGGAATTGATAGCTTTGTTTTTTGCAGGTTTCAAATTAATCTTTCGTGTGCAAGGTTCGAGCTAATGGAATTCCGATTTCGCAACTACAGAGTACCAGTAGAAGTGCAGGCATGGGAAGAGCCGTTCTCTGGTTGCATTGAAAGGGAGCATTTGCATTCAGTCTTAAAAGTAAACTGCTCGTTGGTACTGAAATGTGTTAAAACAATCATTGGAGAAGAGGTGCTTCACACAGACTCACACCAAATTATTTTCCCAGCGAACCTCCTGTCAATCTTCCTGTCCAACATTCTTGACTTGGTATAGAATTACAACACTCTACAAATGATAGCAAGCAAGGTAGTTGTTGGACACTACTTGGAGGATAACGCATTTTTAAAAGGGGTGCAACATTATGACTTTAACAAGGGAGATGGCTTTGTGGGAGGACTTTTTCCTCGTCATTTCCTTCATCACAAAAAAAGGTATGCAGAGGTGTTTCAAGGAATGATTTTGTCCAACATGCATGATTCCTCATCCTTTTTGAATCAAGCACTGAATAAATATCATTTTGAGTTGAACTAGGAGGAAGAGGACTAGTTTAAAAGAAAAAATATCAAGCCATCTCTTTCCTTAAAACTCATAATTGCATTCAAGGTCTGCAAGTATTTGGGGGACCATTAATTCGTAGGGGTAACACAATGGCTCCTCAAGTCCCAGACATTAATATTATAGTTCATTCTCAGACAATTGCAACAAGTCAAATGAAGGTGCTTTCTCATGGAGTATAAGATGAAAACTCTGTTTTTTGTCCTCGTAGGGGTGGCTTTAAATTTGGCTCATTCTAGTATTAATCAGTTAAGGAGGGCATGTAAATAGGTTTCGGTTAATGTCATATGTTGTTTCATTCAGTGCTTCAGTTAGTCTTATGTATAGGATGAAAATATCTACAGTTTTATATGGGGAAATTGCAGTGAATGTGGGTTAAGCTGATGCTTTTGATGAAGGCAGCCATTTTTGGTATTGGGTTGTTGTATTGGGGTTATAGGTAGCAGGTAAAAACTTTTAGCATATGCATATTTTGAAGACTTATCTCTTTGCCATTTTTGGCAATTTTGTAATTATCTTTTTATATTAATATATTATATAGGCTCATAGCCTTTCGCCAAAAAAAATAAAAATTATATATATAATAAAATATATAATATTCATCATTTGAACTTTGAAAATGAAATATTTCTGAATTGATGTCTTTAAACTATGGAAATCAAATTGTTTCCTAATCAATCGAATATTTATCATTCAACTATGGAAATTGAATTATTTCCTAATCAATCGAATATTTATCATCCAACTATGGAAATCGAATTATTTCCTAATCGATTGAATAATTATCTTTTGAACTTTGGGGGTCGAATTATGAAGTAAATTGAACTGGGAAATAAATGAATCAACTTCAAATCGTGTATCTCACTTTGGCGTATGAAAAGAATTTGAATTTGAAAACAATATGACACTTTGAGAAAGTCGCACGCCTGGACATGAGCACACAAAAGTGAAACTATTGAAGGCGTTTAAATATTCTGACTGAGTCAAAAATTGAAACAAGCATAAATCCAACGTAGTGATTAACCATGCCGATTCGGCTTGAAGGATAGGTTGTGTGTTCATATATTACAAATGACTTTTTCTCTGCTATCTGTTAAGTCCGCCATTTTAGAAGTCTAGCGCCACCTCTGTAAATAGATTCTGTAGTTGTTGATTGGTATAATTTCTCCATGTGCTTTGGATTTAGTGTTCATAATGCTGGCATGAATTGGAGGACGACTCACATGTTTGTTGCTAAGTCTGAGCTTCAACCATCGACACCTCTGTGCTGAATCATGCCGCATGAGATTGGTGTCAATTGCTTTGCCAAGATTATAGGATTTCAGTGGACTGGGATTTTCTATAAATAGTCGCACTATTCTTAGTGAAGGGATCAATTTTAGAATTCACAGCTTCTCGTTATTCTCGATCAGCCTTTGCTATTTGTCATATGTGTATTCTTATATGTTTAGTTTGCAATTATTGATTGGACATTTTATACAGCCATTCATCATAATTATGAGTGACCTTAGTATTCAAATAGTGTTTGTATTTCTGTGAGTTACTTCTATCTTGGAGAGAAACGTATTCTACCCAAGGAATACATCATTTTTGCTAGTGATTTCTAAGAGTGGGAAAGAGGGAATTTTTGTGAGGAAATTATCATCTTTTGAGGGACTGGGAACTTAATTCAAGAATTTGGATTGAGTTGGAAGTGGAAGCAGCTTTGTCATCAATTTGGGATAAGTGTAAATAGGCATGGGGAATTCTTCTTCTTTATATTTATTTGGAATTGATGTGATTTCTATATTGCTTGAATGTTTTTTTTTTAAGTGTAATAGAAATAATTGAGAGTGTCTTGAAAAAGAGAATTGAAGCTTTTAGGGTGCTATTATAATGTGTTTATAAGTACTTCAGGATAGGAGAGTTTGCTTGACATAAATACTTGATTGTATTAGATATAACGAAAAGGTAGCTGGACACAAGTATTTAACTATACCAAATATGTGAAAGAGCTTACCTAGCATGGGTATTTAATTATGTTCATATGGTACAACATAGGTGTTTAATTATACTAGATATGTTGAACATGGGATGCGATGTGTTTATGTTTACTCCATTGTGGGAGTTGAATGTGTATCTTAGTTATTATATACTAGGCTTGATTTGAATGCAAGAGTCACTTGAGGTACACCTAGCTAAGTTATTAGTTTAACTCGGAAAGCTTGTGTTACTCCTTGGATAAATAAACAAGTATGGGAGGGTGCTTGTGTACTTGCTATAAAACTTGTGATTACTCCTAGGAGAGGGCATCTAGTATGGGAGGGGGATTGATATACTTAAACGTAAGTCGAGTTATCCAAGTATGTAGGTTATCTAGGATGGTGGACTATCCTTAGAAGGAATATCTAGCTTGTGTACTTACTAGTAAAGTAGTTAATTCCTAGTAGATTATATGGTAATAGGTTATCTGGGATGACAAACTATCCATTGAAGGAAATACCTATGCGTAGCTTAATATAGCCTTAGTCAAATCGACCTTGAGTAGTGTATGTGATGGATGACTCTCAGTCGTTTATTGAATTAAAACTCTTTGATCAAAGTAGTGTGAATGTCCAAAACTCCACTCTAGATTGAGTGACTCCATTCTAGGTTGTGTGACTTTTGAGACTACACTGTTCATTCACTGTGATCCAGTATTACATGCTAGTTCGAGATTGTGGGATTACAAGGTTCTAGTTATGTAGGACACAACATTATGCTCAGTTGGTTGTCATTATCGGTTACTCTACCAATCTCTTTGTCGAAGGGAAGGGCCATCTGTTGTATGATAGATGTGTGGGGGACCACATTATGAGTCCGTGGTTGGCGGAAAAGCGCCCGAGTGATGCTTCTACTCCATAGCAGGCGACAGAAAAACCAAGATTTGAAAGGGAAGATCTTGGACCGTCTTATAGCTATTTGTTCTAAAGCTCATTGGAGCTATGTTAGTAAAGGTATGTAATCTTGTTACGAGTACTTGTGAAGTTCTTGTAATGAAATGGAATCTTTATTGTAATATGATATGGCATCTTGTTCGTATATTTTCAATAGAAAGAATTTTTTTTATTGCAATGACTTGATAGCACGTTTATGTACTCACATGTAAAAAAATAATAAAAATTTACTGCACTGAAGGGTTGGCACGTTAAATTGATAAAAAGGTACATACTTGAGAAGTTTGGTGAACCTCTCCAAATAATGTTGCACTTAAAGAGTTTTGGTTTCAAGTTGTGAAATTGTCTCTTTTTCATCAAAGTAAGGTTGAGGCAACCACCTCTTTCTGAACAAGGATACAAATATATCCCAAGAAATATTTCCTTTTGTTAATCTTAATTCAATTTCTTGATTGTACCACCAGGGAGCTTCTTGATTAGTTAATTGATAGGCTCCCAATAAAGCCTCAACTAAAATTGAATAGTCTCAAAGTTCAAAATATTTTCCATCTCAATTAATTAAGACTTAGCTCTATATTTTATGTGGTACTCACTATCCCTAGCGTCATTGGTCACATGGCTTTAGGTCTCCCCTTGGTCAATTGGCAGTGTGTTCCCATTGGCTATGGGTCAAGATGGATCCCCATATTCCTCAAACTGATCGGGTTTGTTGTCTTTGCTCCCTCCAAGAGTTAGAGACCAAGACACATTTCATTTTTAAATGGGAGGTACTACTATCTCTACATGGAATTAAGCAACAATCTCTCTAATTTCTTTAGATATCGAAACCAATTGTGTTTGGCCCTTTATATTTAGGAGGTCATCATCCTTTAGCATAGATCCCTACATGCGGTCACTCAGTATTCTAAAGCCCCTTGGTTGATCATCTCCTTCCAACACATCTAGGAGATTGGCAACTCTAAATTGCCTTTGGATATTGCACTTCTCTTATTGATGTAGATAGACCAGTGAGATGGGGTCTCTCACAGTATCAGGACATAACCCGACCACAATAACCTTGGACACAATAACCCCGTCATAATAACCCTAGGACAAAATAACCCAGGGTCATAATAACCCATGGACAGAATAACCTGTGGTCAAAATAACCCATGGACATAATAACCCGTGGTCATTATATAAATTTTGTTTTCCTTTCCCTATATTCTTACGAGGATATTCTGTCCATGGGTTATTTTGACCACAGGTTATTTTGGCTTGGGTTAATATGACCCTGGGTTATTTTGTCCTTGGATTATTTGACCGGGTTATTCTGTCCAGGGTTATTTTGGCCGGGTTATTATGTCCTGTAACCGGTCTCTCACCGCTTTTTCCTTGACAGGTTTCTCCACAACATTGTTTCCCTATTTGTTCCTGATGGTGTGGTTCAACTTCTTCCTATCAACATAACTCTATGCCTCTTCAGCCATTGCCTCTTCGCAACCATAGGGGTAGATGCATATTATGTCATGTCCCTGAAATCATGGCATTTAGACAACAAAGAAGCATATCTAAAATTATGAACCTTTTAATTATAATTGTGAAAAACAATATTATAATTATAAATAACATTATAAAATATAAAATATAAAATAATATTATATAAATATAAAATATAAAATGAATATTATATAAAATAATATTATATAAACTGAATATTAAATAAATATAAAATATAAACATAAAATAATATTATAATAATAATAATAAACTAATAAAATAATATTAACCTAAAATACCATTATAAAATTATAAATGATAAGATTATGATTATCAATGTAAAATTATAAACATTAAACATTATAATAATAAGAGACATTATGAAAAGACACGACCCCAACTCTATAATGGATATAAAATTGGAGATTGGACTTTAGGAAAAAAAAAGAAAACAAAATATCCGGGAGGAAAGGAGACAAAGAGAACATAAGTCAAGACGCCACGAATAATGGAGGAAATATTCAGATTCATATTGAAATCATATTTTATTCAGCCACCTAGTATTTGGAACCAAGGAAAAGTGCGTTTATGAATAATCGGTTCAGGTTCACTCTTTCTTATAGCCGGTAGGAAGAAATATGCTAGAAAAAAGGGCAAAGACTAGTGCAAATCGCGTCTGAAGAAATTGTGAAATCATCTACAACCTTTGAAGAAAGGACGGATTAGAATAAGACAAAATATTCGTCATTGAGCTAAGATCTTAATATTCAGGAAAGCCAAACCTGTCAGTAGCAAAGGTCGCACCAAATAGGAGATAACACGGGAGCTGCTTGAAATGATAAAGGGAATAAGGAAATTTGGTAAGAAATCGAGCTCTCCCTTTAGTAAGACAAAAATAGCTTCATCTAGTGGGCATCAATTCTATTGAGGAAGCTCTCACTGCTAGCGGGCTTCTCTAGAAAGAGACGCAAGCATTCGTTGGCAGATAAAACAAAACGAGCTTGACTGGATATGATTTTGAGAAGAGTTAAATCAATTACCATTGCTGGAGCCACAACTATTGGTTGCAGCCACTAAAGAACATCTGTAGTTCGATTCTTACATTTGCTGGGATGTCATAATATTTGTGCCTCCAACATCAGACTTATTAGTGACGCCTTGAGAGGATTGGTTCGTTGTTGTTGCAAGTGGAGGTATTGGTTGAGTGGTGTTGCTGGCACATCTTCATCGAATCACCATTCCCAGGTTCCTTTGTATTACAAAAAATACTAGTATTGTAGTTGCATCATCACAATTGGATAATAGAGGGATGTCAGAATTCTGTAACAACTTATTAATTGAATATATTTGCACATGAATAGTATTCTGAGTTGCAACAAGATTGTAGATGAATATGCATTTTGTCATTAAGGGACATTGGCAAATATGTATTCAGTTGTATATAGTAATATTATGGAATCTAATTGAGGTGTGCAAACTGTTTGTCAAAATGACATGTTGCTCTAGTTGCAAATGGGCATTAGTTTCAATCAATTTTCAGAGATCACCATAAGGCATCTACATTGCACCTAGTGCATTTGAAGTCACTGACATTAGTAGTTAAGTCTCTAATGCATTTTACCAACAACCAAAACAATAAGGGCAAATTGGAACACAATTACGAGCAAGAACATAGTTGCAAGACAACCATTTGACAAAATGTCCACATGCCGAAACTTGAAAATAAAGGCAGAATATGCAGGGACATTACACATTACAAGATTTTCCCCTAATACAAGGGTTATTTTGGCCTTGGATGTGAGATGTTATCCTAGGGGGAGTACCCTACATGACCTTGGTGGCCATTGATATTCCTCGATGAGCATTATCAGATCTTAAATTGATCCCTTCATGGTGATTGATGATAGCACTAATGACTTTACCATTTCTAGTTTGGACAATGGATCTTTAGTTTCCTCAGTGTTTGCTCTTTGGGGTTCTTGTTCGCTCTTAATGGCTATATGTACTACTTTCTTGACCACTTTTGGGGGTGGTTCCGTGTTTCTTATTTCTTTTCTTTTGTTACTCCCCTATGTGGGGCGTTTCGAGGCTTCTTTCCCTAGAACGTAAATTGTTCTACTCTTGAGTTCCACTAGCCTTGTTGTAAATTGTTGTACTCTTGTCGTCCCCAAGACCAAGAACTTCAAGAAACTCTCCAAAAGTGAAAGTGAGAAAATAAATCAAGCATAATGGAAATGAGCTTCGAAATCCACTTTTATATCCCTTTACTTTATTTCCCGCTCAAAGTAATAATAAAATGACTTTATAAAGTTTTTTTTAATTTTGATGCTACAAGGGTATCCCCGCAACCCAACCCAACGCCCAACCAGCCTTACCTTGGGCTTACAACTACCATGTTGGGGTTTAGAAGAGGCGAGTTGAGGTGAGACTAGTCCCTTGCGGGTGGATGCTGCAGACCACAAGCATGTCCACCGATTAAACCTGGGAGTGGGAGTTGAACCCGATACCAATGGGGAGCAAACCCACAACGCAAGCCAACTCAGCTACCCGTGCGGGCTAAGTTACTTTTTAATTTATCTCCAAAAGTCTCTTTATAACATAATTAATTATTTAAAATTACCTTTTTAAAAGTACTTTTCCCTCTAGGTAATATTAAACAATTAAATAAACGAATTCCTTTTTCCCGACTATAGCTTACGAGAATTAAGTAGGCTAAAATGTTCACCTAGGTGATCACAGAGAAGGGGAAATTACACAAACAGTTGGTATGAAACTAAAATAAAATAAATTATTACCTTGAATGAGATGTTGAAACCTTTGAGTGATGTAATATGTTGAAGGTGTCAATGCCTCATTGTTGATGTGCTTGTTAACCATTGAAATTCTTTGTATGATCAACAAGAATGAATATAACCAAACCAATATAATACTGCAAATTGAACTGGATGGCTCTATGAGTTGTATGACACAATTTAGAAACAGTTAAGGACTGATATAATTGTTGTAGCAAATTGGTTTGCATTACTAACTAACTGTACAACTACCCAAGAATGGAACAGCAGGCTGCAAGCCATCACAAAAATGTTTAAATTCATAGAAATCAATTATTGATATGTAAGAACTCGTTTTTCCTAAGGACTGATATAATTGTTGTAGCAAATTGGTTTGCATTACTAACTAACTGTACAACTACCCAAGAATGGAACAGCAGGCTGCAAGCCATCACAAAAATGTTTAAATTCATAGAAATCAATTATTGATATGTAAGAACTCGTTTTTCCCCAACTTCGGAGACTTTGTCTTGGTTTTATATTTTGCAATTTCTTGTATGGTGTTTAATGAAGGTTTTATGTTTTTGTTTGAATTTTGATGATAAAGATAATAATACTGAACAGAAAGAATTTGCAAGAAATGCACAAAATGAAAGAAACACAGCTGAAATGATAGAAGCAAACTTTTATTTAGTAAATAGGGCCTTCAAATACATAAGCATACCCGTAAACAAAGAATCACAATGGCTGCCTTGAAGATGGCAGCAAAAAGCAACTCCCTAAAAAAATTCAATTCTCCTTAGATAAGCAATCATTCCCTCTAAATCTGCTGACTGATTGCAATGAAGCTGGTGTAATGAAGCGAACCAATTCTGACCCAAATTTTTTCAAACTTTGAAGATGATTACAACAGCACCAAAGTACCCGTTAGGGTTAGCTCAAATCAAACCAGCAACTGAAGGAAAGAGCCTCAATGCCAAGAATGTGCTTTCCAACCCAAGCTGGGTAAGAAGCTACCATATGGCGGAGTATCACTAGTAAAGAATGCAGTACTGGAAAGTAACTCAACGCCAAGCATGTGCACTCCTAACCCGAGGTGGGAAAGGCGCTACCATATGGCGGAGATTCTATTAACAAAGATGCTATGCAAGTAAAATAATCTCAACGCCAAGCATGTGCATTCTTAACCCAAAGTGGGAAAGGCACTATCATATGGCGGAGAAACATAAAGCAAATACAATGTAGACTGAGCAAGGGCCAGTCGCGTCCACAACTGTGGGAATGAAAGTGATTAAACTGAAAGTAAACTAGGCGGCAAAGCCATCCTCTTCCACTAAAGTGGGGATACAAAATGTAAAGTGCAGAAAGTAAAAGAGCTGATTAGTACTACTAATTCAGCGTTACAATATTATGAACAATCTGCAAATACAATGAGATATAGATAACCAATGATCTCCAAAATGTTAGGAAATGAACTCCAAACAAGCACAAGCTATCCAACATATGAAATATAGCAAAAAGGGACTAAAATATCAGGTCTGATATAAAATTGCTGCAATCAGAAAATTCATACTGGCAAGCCCCAAAATCATCAAAATGCTCATAACTTCGTCAAAACACCTCCGAATGATGTGGAACTGAATGCAAATGAGAGCTAGGAGTTGAGCGACCAAGACCAAGCAAAGAAACTCCTTCGAATAGTAGTGATTTATTTATGCACGCTTTCCAATGCAACCTCAAAGAAGGTATGACCTCTAGAAATGTTCTACTAGCAAGATAAAATCCGAGACACCTTTAAAAAATCTAAAAACTTGCAAGGAGGGGCACCCAAGGTAGACTAAAGCGTAAGGCCAATACCCAGAACCACCAAAAAATCGTGCATGGACTTATGAGCAGATTTCTATTTCAGCAAAACCCTAACTAGCAAATGCAAAACTGATAAATCTCTAGAATCATCAACCTTGATGCTCTGTCTGCTAGTCTGGATGAGAAGCAGTCTCTGGAAACTCAGCTAGGTGCTATCTTTCAAGCACGAAACCAAGAGAAAGAACTATGAGGTATGCATTCATCGAAGCAAGCTCTGAAAGCATTTCAGCAGCATAACAATATAATAAGCAACAATAGATAATCCAATTGAAGGCCAAGTCTCTTATTTATAACTTTTCTGTCTCCAAATTCAAATCTTCTTTTCCCTCCAATTAGGGTGCCTAAATGAAATTCACTTTTCACCTTTTCTCCAAATTTCATTTGCATTTCATTTCCAACCCATATGTGGAAATATAATTTAATAAAATGCAAATATATAACTTGCAAATATTTCACTAAAAGATTTAAGTGAAATATTTAATTAAACTCAAATGTCTCCAAGCTAGGCGTCCCCTTTTGCCTTAGCACATATTTCACTTAAATATTAATTCATCAAATAAGGCCTCCAAAATGTTTAATTAATAAACATTATAAAAATCACTTATCTCTCCAAATCGTCCTCCATGCCTTAGCCAAATATTTTTCACTTAAAACATTATTTTTTTATGAAATATCAAACTTGCCAAAATAATCACCTCAAATGCTGGAGACCACTGCTCAAGCTGACCTGCCAGAAATAGCCATTGCACTGAACTGCTGCTAAAAATAGCACTGCTAGAAATAGTACTTACTAAAAATAGCATACTGCTAAAAATAGTAAGTTGTTTCAAACTCATTTTCTCCACATTTTGAGTAGCCTTCACAACTTACTAAAAATAGTAAGTTCGGAAAAGTCATCTGATTCAGTTGCATGTCACACCATCGGGAAGCTCTCTGAAAACCCAAAAGGAATCCAGAAGCCAAATTGGAAAACTCCAACATGCAAGCCTCCAAAAAGCAGCCGAGAACGCAAGTCAATATCCTGTCATGCATGTTACCTCATTGCGAAGCTCTCCAAAAACCCAGAAAGCTTCACCAGACATGCGTTAGAAACTCTCGCATGCAAGACCTCAAAACCTCCTCTGAAAGTGGAAACCCTAATTTTCATTTTTGCTTTAGCCTATGAGTTTCCGGAAATAGGCTAAATCCAAACGAAGAGTGTAGGGCTAAATTGGGTACATTACAGTTGGGCGTACCCTCTGGAATATTCTTGAGATTTATTATAGCTTGTTTGACCTAGGTTGCACCAATATGGAAGCCGCCTCCTTGTTGCAGACGAGCATTGAAAAAAAACAGGCCATACTTATTTGGAATTCGTGCCAGCTATCACAAAATATCAACTCCTAATTTGCTCTTTCTTCTGACACCCAAAACACGTTGATTCAGCTCTTGAAAATCCTTTAATCAAATATTTTGATTTTAGCACAAATAGATCCCCTGTGTGGAGTGTTGTACCGAAACCAATTTTTTTGCTTCATTAAGGCCATTTGCTTAAAAGAGTCTAAACCTATGCTAAAATGATGTCAAAATACAGTTTTTGGGCAAGTCAAGTATGGACTTTGGTCACTGTCATGTTAGTCGTTAGTAGCAATTGGTCAGTACCTGAAGGTCAGAACCTGAACCTGAGACTTAGACCAAGATATATCATGATGGAGAAGCGGTTCACAACAAGATTATACCTCTGTATGGTCAATTCAGTAGCAATAAAGGTGTTTACAGAGATCAAATAGATGAAGATTTTTAGCAGAAAGCAAATCTGCGCCCCTGTAGCCCAGGGGCGCCCTTCTTTTTGAAGGCCCAAATCTTGTTTCTTTTGCTTGTAAATGCATTCAGTCTCTTCAGAATTAGCCTAGGTTTCCGACGAGCTATCCGACAAACTCATCCAAGTTGTAGAACTTTGGTAATCAATGTCAGAAGCTGAAGGTACGAGAGGTTGCATGTCACAGAGGATTGTTAGTTTAGTGCTTTCTGCGCCCCTATAGCTCAGGGGCGCCCTTGAATTTGGCTCCTCAAATTCTGTCGTTTTGAGATCTTTTCTACTCTAGTTTGGGTTCGCAATGCACTAGTTCAGAGTCAATCCGACATTCTTAGTGATCGTAGCAGAGATTCTACTAGACACGTAAATCAGAGAGTGGATAAATGTAGTATCACACACCTGTACCTTTGTAGCCCAGGGGCGCCTAGCCTTTAGGCCTGCCAGACGGGGTTTTTAGCTTTCGTAGTCTTCACGGGACTTGTGTGCAATTACTCCAGCTATCCAACGAGCCCAGCCATTAGCCTTCAGGATTTGGAAAACGCTCGTACATGCGAGGTCTGTGTAGAACGCTGAAAAGTGAAGACAGCCGGAAAATGACTTAGAGAGTACATTTCACCTTGGAAAAGGCGCCCTTCTCTTTGAGGTCTTAGAAGCAGTTTTCTTACTTCGTAGCCTCCAGAGACATCTCTTGCAAGTTGTTCTAGCTATGCAATGAGACAGACGGTGCACAAATTGGAGCACTCCAGCTCCCAGTATCAAGGGTTAAAATAGGGTATCCGGTTGAAAGTTACACTTTTGATAAAATGGTGTTTGAGGCTTCACATGCTAGGGGCACCCTTGCTTTTGGGGTCCTTAATGCAGCTTTCAGGTGCCTTATAGTCATTGGATGCAGAATACTTCCAGTCACGCAATGAGCGTATCATCCAGTCCGTGAGGTTCATCGTTTGCCGTCAGCGGCAGTTTGAAGCGTCAGATGGCAGAATGGAGAAATGGCTCAAGTCTGCGATCTTGCATGAATTTAATCAAATGCGCCTAATTTTTTGAGGTTGCAAACGTTGATTTTAGCAGTTGTAGGTCCTAGCAGACATTTCATCCTTGCTTTGCAGGTTTCGCGGTGGATATCTCAGTTCAGTCACAGCCTCACTCAGTCACCCAAAAATCAGAGCTGAACGGGGGCAACTGTAACTTTCAGTGAGCTATAAAGTAGGAAGTTAGTGAAAAATCTCATAACTTGTGCAAATGGATGCTTGGAGAGTTAATTTTTGACTTTTTGGAATCCAGATGCTGAGATTGTTGCTAATTTACCTAAAATAATATTAAATTCGACTTTTTGCATGCAAGCTTCAAAATGGGTGATTTTCTTCAATAATTTATTATTGGCGCCCTTTTGTAATATTTAATTACAAAATTGCATGTGAGGAGAACTGAATATTTTATTATTATTTTGTAATTCGGACTTAAATCAGTCGCAATACAACTGGAGGGGGTCCAATTAGAACCTTTCTTTTGTTAGTCAGGGTTTAAAGCTGAGAGTGGCGCTGTTATGCAACAATTTTCTATATTTATTCATGGCATCCATCATTTCTCATTTATCCAGCTTGAGCAAAGGCGAATTTCCTTCAATGTTGAGCGAATTTTCATCAGCGATCATTGGCGAAGACATCGGAATTATTCTTTTGCATGTACAAGTCCAGATTTATCAGCGAATTTCAAGATCAAGTGGCGTTTTTGGCAGAAGAAAACATCAAGAAACGTCTTTCTTGTCAGTTTCTTCCATTTTCTCGTCTTAAATTCATTTGCATGTTTGAAGAATTGGCGACTTTTGACAAATTAAATCAGCTGGGTTGATTCAGAATAGCTTCCTCGAGAAAACCCATGTGCCAGAATTTTTTAGGAAAATTTACTGCAGAGCATCAGTTCTCGAGGCTCTAATTTTCTCAACTGAAAATTCCTTGCATGGTCAATTAGAAGTAAAATTTTTGCATTTTTGATGTTCTGGGTTGTCTTAGAATTTTTTTCTAGAGAAAACCCATTTGTCAAAATTTTTCGTGAAAATTGCTCTCCGATAGGCTATTTTTTTTTTTTCAAAAAAGTTGTCAGAATATAGCCATGCTCACAGTTAACATGCGTGTTTTTTAGAGTGCAGTACACGCAGATTGAATTCAAGACCAAATCGGTCTTAATTCATGATTTCATCAGAAAAGATGAGACCGATTTGTATCAAGTGCATTCAGAGGGTTGACATGCGTAGTCACTCAAATCCATATGGTTGCATGCCTCGTATTGCTGATTGTCTTCCAAAGCCGGTTTAGAGGGTTGATACCGTTGGAATTTTGCGTGTGCAGCAAGTTCGTTTGCGTTTCTCACAACCAGAGTGTGCGTAGTCAAACCTTGTAGTTTCGTCATGCAATACTCTTCCATTAAGGAAAAGCGTTAGAGACATCAAGCTGCAGAAGAGATAGTGGCCATCACTTCAGTTACGTAGCCGCCAAAGTTATAAGTTAGTGAAATGCTAGTTTGAGTGTGTAAAGATTTCCAAGATTGCTCAAGTTGTTGATAAGCAGTGAATTGTCAGTTAAAGCATGTGACGACCTCCAGATGGTGACGTAGTCAATAACCTCGTGGAGAGGTTGGTTGTTTGAGATATCAGCCAATGATCAGTCAGTTAGTCCTACAGTTGTCTGCGAGGACAGAATCTAGAGCATGTAATTAGAACTCAACTTTCATCTTCAGTTCTTTTTGCGGGGTCCACACATGTCTATCTTTATTCTCAGAGATATCTTGCAGGACTTGGAGTTTTATTAGGGTTTACTTTAACTGATGGTAGTGTTCCAATTAACTTGCTTTCAATAAGGACGTGTATGCTCGCACATTTTCCATTTAGATTGGATGTACCGGTTAACTAATGGTAGCTTTCTAGTTAACTATATAGTTTGCTTTATTAGGGTTTAGTAATAAAATCTTGCATGCATTGCAAGACTGTAGTTGACTCAAGGTGATTTTAGGGTTCCCTACACCTTTTGATGTCTATAAATAAGAGCTTTCAGCTCATTTGTACATAACTTTTGCTCGAGAAAATAATATATGTTGTGCCCACCTTGCCTGTAATATTGCTTTTTCTGTATCTGTTCACGAGTATTTATTATAATGATGAATTGTTATGCCACTCGGGTTTCATGCAATTATTATGGTGAATGCTTATCTTAGTTAAATATAGTGGCTAGTTCGATCGTAAATTGTATGCGTGTCTCGTCTATGCAGTTTACTGTCCTAGTTGGCTATCCTTTGTGTTGCGTTTCTAATAAGCCTATTTAGATTGAGCAAATAGTTGTGCCCACCTTGCCTTCAAGTTGAGAATCTGTACTTAAAGCTTATCATATGATGTGTGTCATAATAAACTTATTCAGACAAGCAAATAGTTGTCCCCACCTTGCCTTCATGTTGTAAAGTTGTGCCCGATTTATTGTATATTTGTCGTTTCCAATAAACTTCTTCCCAGCCGAGCAAATAGTTGTGCCCACCTTGCCTTAACGTTGTGAAATTGTACCTGAAGTTTATTGTATTAGAACATTCTTGCTCCATTTCCTCATGCTCTTTTTTCTTGAGGAAACTTGATAGATTTAAAGTAGTTAGCTGAGTTGTAGTTAATGATCTGCGAAACCAGAAAATCCTTAGCTGCAATGTTCATGGTTTTCTTAACCTTGTGCCTCTTCCAGCTGAGAACAAAAAGATAGGACTTAGATTACTTTTCTTTTCCACGCATTCCAGCACTACGAGGGAGCTTCCTCTCCTAATTTGAAGAGCACTCATTACGCAGTGTGCATAGCTGTCCGTACCAACTTGCACTCCAAAGGTGTTAGTTTTTACACCAACAGTTTTCTGGCAACCACTATGGGGCACGAGGGAAGAAAACTTCAAGAAAAGCTAAATGCTTTTATTTCACGGGAATGACACTCTAGCATCCGATTGCATGATCGAGATAGAAGCAATGGATGATAACAACGACAATGCTGACAGGTGACGTCCACCCCCATTACCTTGGGGTAATAACATTGGACCTTTGGCTTTTGAGGTAAATCATGAGTTACCTAAAGGGTCAAGGAAGTGCTTTCCACAGTTTCACAGTGATGGAACTCAACGCTTGGAGGACCATTTTTCTGCGTTCACAACAGCTTGCGCCGTCTTGCACGTAGTACATGAAGACATCGCGGTGCGTCTCTTTGTCGAGACTCTTGTGGGAAATGCTGGCAATTGGTTCAATCACCTGGCGCTAGGCAGTATGATAAGCTGGGCAAGTATGAGTGAGAAATTTTTGGCGAGATTCAAGCCCATTGAAGATAGTCACCTGTTGTTTGCCCAACTCATAGATTTAAAGATGGAGCACAAAGAACACATGAGGGATTTTTTAGCAAGATTTAATCGTCTTGTTACGAGAGTTTCTTCTACACTCGAACCATCACTGAAGATTCTGATAAGCTGTTTCATAAATGCTCTTGCATCAGAGATAGCCTTCTTCCTAAAGACAACGAAAGAAACAGAGTTGAAGAGTGCACAAGAACATGCCATCAAGTTGGAGGACAATAGGATCACTTCCGGCTTGATGATAACAAATTTCATCAGATCTCTAGTTTAGCAACCGTACTAGCCCAAGAGAGACAATCTTCAGCCACAGTTGCTAACATCTCCATTAAGACCAATAATTGAAGCTGCGCACAGTGCAGTATTTTGTCCTTTCCACAACAATGATGCACATTCCGGATCCACATGTCTAGAGAACCTGAGAATGTTCCAAATCATGGGATACAGTGAAGTTGCTCCTTGTTCTAGTTTTGTACCAATACCAAGTTCGAATGTTGTCTTACCATAGACGGACAACTTCAATGGTGACTCTGTAGTGGGATACTTTGATAAAGAACCCGTAAATCAAGAACAAGAAGAAGAATACCGTCAGTACACTCCTCCTTTGTTTACACGTGCTCAACATTTCAAAGCACAGAAAGAAGAAGAAGAAAGGCGGAAATCAAACGAAGAGGGTAAAGAAGTGCCTTTCACCTCCAATCCCAAATCTTCACATGAGATTACTATGCCAGTTGCTCAAGAGATGTCTTCAGCAAGTTTTGACATTGTAGCTTCCATGATGAAGACCAAGGTACAAATCTCTCAACTTGAATACTTTCAGGACCATCCAGAAGAACTAGATCAGATTCTCAAAGTTGCAAAGAAGTAGGTTGTGCTCAAGTCATCTGTTCCAGTAGAAGAAAAGCCTGAAACGGTTCCTGGTAATTGTGTGACTTTGTCAAAGATAGGAACTGAAAACCAAAACATTGCTTGTTTTGGAAAGAAACCGAGAGAGGAGACAAATTCATGGACAATACAATTCAATGGAGATTGTTCAACAACATTTTTAGAAGCAGGGGAATTGATCATCTCCCCTAAAGGACATTGCACCCATCTGTGCAATTAGAATTCACTGAAGCATAAAAAAAGGTGCTTTTGCAAGGCCTCAAAGATGTTGAAGACATGGGAATGAAACTCCTATGTGTTAAAGGTGGTGTAGAGCTGATCGATGAGCCAGTCAAAGAATATTATCAGGTTAGAAAAGATCACCTACGGCATTATAGAAATCGAGTTTGGAATTTGATCGACTGGTTTGAAGAATTCAACATCCCAAGGATGGACTACAATAGAACTAGTGCTTTCGGGGTATCAACTTTCCCATTTGCATCATATTCTGACTTTTGTCAGAGTACCTTTTCCTGGATATATGAATACCTAAGAATCTCCATTCCAGAAGGATTGCCTGCTGCAATTCCCAGGAGAAGAGAAGTTAAGCCTTTTAGGCAGAAATGACATCGGTGGGAGGCTCTTCTCGCTGCCATGCAACAAACAATATCCAAAGCACTTCATTCCTTCGGGGTTAGAGTGATTTTCTTTTTTGTAAATAGTTTTTATTTATGTTTTGTCGTTATGTCGTATTGTGTTTCCCCGTTCTATGATGTTTTGTTGTGTTTTAGGTGATTTAGGTAGTCTTGTTTTAGGTGATTTTTAGGTTAGGTGATTAGGAAAACTCCAAGTATATTAGGTGATTAGCGAAAGTCTTGACTCCATATGCCCAACTGATAAGTCACTGGTCTACAAAAACACAGAGAATCTCGTGTTCTCCTATGCTGTAAGTATCCGACATGGTCACCAGACGGAGCCTAATGTTGTACCCAAAGCAAATTTTTTGCTTCATTAAGGCATTTTGCTTAAAAGAGTCTAAACCTTGCTAAAATGATGTCAAAATATAGATTTTGGGCAAGTCAAGTATGGACTTTGGTCATTGTCATGTCAGTTGTTAGCAGCAATTGGTCAGTACCTAGAGGTTAGAACCTGAAGGTGGGACTCAAAGCAAGATATATCATGATAGAGAAGCGCTTCACGACAAGATTATACCCTTGTATGGTCAATTCAGTAGCAATAAAGGTGTTTACAAAGATCAAATAGATGAAGATTTTTAGCAGAAAGCAAATCTGTGCCCCTGTAGCCTAGGGGCGCCCTTCTTTTTGAAGGCCTAGATCTTGTTGCTTTTGCTTGTAAATGCATTCAGTCTCTTCAGAATTAGCCTAGCTATCCGATGAGCTATCCGGCGAAGTCATCTGAGTTGTAGAACTCAAGTAATCAACGTCAGAAGTTGAAGGTAGAAGAGGTTGTATGTCATAGAGGATTGTCAGTTCACAACTTTCTGCGCTCCTGTAGCTCAGGGGCACCCTTGAATTTGGCTCCTCAAATGATTGAATTTGCAGATACTGTCTTCCTGAGATCTTTTCTACTCTAGTTTGGCTTTGCAACGCACCAGTACGTGAGTCAATCCGACATTCTGAGTGATCGTAGCAGAGATTCTACGAGACACGTAAATCAGAGGGTGGAGAAATGTAGTGTCACACACCTGTACCTTTTTATGCCAGGGGCGCCCAGCCTTTAGGCCTGCCAGATGGGGTTTTTAACTTTCGTAGTCTTCATGAGACTTGTGCGCAATTACCCCAGCTATCCAACGAGCCTAGTCATCAGCCTCCGGGATTTGGCAAACGCTCGTATGTGTAGAACGCTCAAAAGTGAAGACAACCGGAAAATGACTAAGTATAGAGAGTACATTTCACCTTGGAAAAGGTGCCCTTCTCTTTGAGGTCTTAGAAGCAGTTTTCTTGCTTCGTCGCCTCCATTGACATCTCATGCAATTTGTTCTAACTACGCGATGAGATAGACGGTGCCCAAATCAAAGTACTCCAGCTCCCAGTATCAAGGGTTAAAATAGGGTATCCGGTTGAAAGTTACACTTTTGATAAAATGGTGTTTGAGCCTTCATAGGCTAGGGGCGCCCTTGCGTTTGGGGTCCTTAATGCAACTTTTAGGTGCTTTACATACAGTCATTGGATGCAGAATACTTTCAGTCACGCAATGAGCCTATCATCCAGTCCTTGGCTAAGTTCAAGGGGTTGTAGCCTACAACCCGAAGCCGTAATCCCTAATTCAAAGGTGGTAACCTACAACCTCCCCTTTTAGCGACTTGTAACTGCTTTCTCTATCCATGTGGATAGATCCGCCCGAAGTCCTTGGCTAAGTTCAAGGGGTTGTAGCCTACAACCTCCCACTCTAGGGGAGTTGTAATTGCATTCTCCCTGCATGACATTCCCTTAAAAAACACATGACCCATTGGGGGAAAAACCTTTGGAGCACTTAGTGGCATAGGCCTACCCCCCCTCCATGGCCACAGCAGAAACTTAGTTGGGACCCCCACTCCTCCATGGCCCAACCCTTGCCTAGGGTCCTAGGGGCGAAAACTCAAGTGGTGTTTTTAGGCACCATATGCTCAGGGCCTTCTTCCCTAGTGGGTTTACAAATACGAAGAGGACAATCTTTTAGCAATCAAATACATTTGAATTTATTACTGATTCTTTAAGCCAATAATCAACCACATTATCATCACAATAATACTAAAGAAAGCATTACAACAATAATCAGCTTAGCAATATTTGTTTCTTATATTTAAATATGCTAAATATTATTGCTAAGTGAGTACATCACCTGAGTTGCTATATCTCTCCACTTTTTGATTCGTCACTCACCTCCTTCAACCTTATACTGGATTGATCATAGGATGAGGAAAATTCATAATCTACTTATGTTTATATTAAAGAGTCATTATTACTTATAAGGCTTAATAATTGCTGCAAGTAGCATTATTGTATATTCACAAGTGATTCACCTATCTATTCACCCATATATATATAGATAAATATATAAATATATCTATCTATATATATATCTATATATATATATACACACATATGATTTTATAATACATTTATATATTCTATATAAATTTATATATATGTATATATAATTATTTCCAACTGATTTTAATTCACAATAAATACTTGGTTATGCACACACACACACACAGATATATATATATATAATGTCCTTTTCTTAGGCAGCTCAGACTATAGCTGTGGTTGGCCTACTATTAGGGTTCCCGTAGGTCAACAGAATGGTCAGGGGACCAATCGAGGGTTGTGGAATTTAGCTGAGAGCCTTATGAGTTTTTTAGTTTGGAGTTCAGTTGATGAATCCAGGGTTAAAGTGAAAATATTAAGGTTTGCTTTAATGGAATAGTGAAAGGTGAATAGTAACTGAAAATCATAAGGTGAATAGTGAAAAGTGCCCCCATCCTAGCAACTCAAGTTGTTTCTAAAAAGCGGCCCCTTTTCTTTGGATGAGGAAAGACCCTCAAGAAAATTATGTTATTGACTTTTAATAGAAAAAATCCATGAGGCTATAAAGCAAAGTGTTGGGCTCTTTTTTGAGCATTCTACTCTCATTTTTACAAAACACTTTGTAGGTTTGAGCTCTGGAGAAGTTGTAGCATTGCTTCAGCCTTCTAGGAACGAAAACTCTCAAAGGCTATTGTGAATTGGACGATAACCCAGTTCACCTTTGAGGAGGGCCTACCTTGGGTCTTTGTTTGGGCTTCATTGGAGGAGTTTCAGGTAGTTATTTTTCAGATCTGAGTTTGCAGCAATGTTATATCATCATACTTCTTCAAATCAGAGGCTGCCATTGATAGATCGAACCTCTCCCATCCCAGTACTATCACATATTTGCATTCTATTTGTTGGCAGCAGGCAGCTAGGGTTTTTGAGGTCAGATTTGTTAATTTGGAGAGTAGATTTATGGATTTTGGTGACTGATTTTGCCAGCGGTTCCATCCTTAAGGGAAGTCATACCATCTATGTTGCTACTAGGGTTTGAATAGAATATTGGAGGAGCAGATTGGATTTCTAATCCTATATTTCACTGGAATTTAATCAATAAAATTCAATTGCAAGTTAGTATTGGACTCCGGGTATGACTAGTGGATGAATGGTGTTCCTAAATTTTTAATTTTACAATTTTATGCATGGCTGTTTGAAATCAGAAAAATTAGTAGTTTATTTCAGTTTAATTCCTTTGTATCTCAAGAGCAAATTGCATTCATATTTGGTAAAACTCAAAAGTCACAAAAAACAGAAAAAACGCAAGGACAAAACAAAAACAAAAACCTACCTATTTGCTGGTTGAATACTCTGAAAAGACAGAACTTAGAAACTCAGATCAGATTTGGGTTGTGGGATCTTTCAGTGGTATCAGAGCCTTGATTCTGCTAGCCTGTTGGGTGAATTCAAGTTTTGTATGCTACAGTGGATTGGTTTCCAGTTTGGACAGCGAGATAGGTCATCATGGTAGGGTTGTTTAGCAATAAACAAGCATGGAAGGAATTTGAACTGACACAACACAAGATCATTCGTAACTATCAGCATGTTGAGGATTCGCTTTTGAGGAAAATTAGACACACTACTGGTTCATATCCATGTACAAGAGCAGCTAAGAGTTCGCATTCTTCACTAACAAATAAAGCAATTATGGCCAACTATGACAAGTATCACTCTCTTCCCCAAAAGATACACGACATGCTTTCTTTCACACAATTCTTGGGAATACCAGATAAGGATGAGGATGATTTGAAGTTTTCAAGTCCATATCAATAGCAAAAGAAGAAAGAAATATCAAAAGATAGTAAAGAAGCCACTGGAAAAGGTGAAGAGTTTAATGTTTAAGACCAAGGAAAAGAAGAAACACTTGTTTGTAGTTTGCAGCCTACAAGTGATCACAATGAATGCAAAAATCAGTCATCATGTGGGAGTCCTAAAGAAGAAATAATGTTGGATCAAAGGGAGATACATAGCACACCATTCAGTCATCATGTTGATCACAAAGTGGAAGGCCTTGCAATCACGGGTCATCCCATTAGAGGTGTTGAAAACATGACACCAAGGTTTGACACCTATTCTGATTTTGGCAACAGCAGTTCTTGTCATGTAGCAGCATGCATTTCACATGAAGGTAATGATGTTGTTGAGTCCTCCTATGATGATACTCAAGTTGAGAGTGCTACACATGAGGTATATATTGTGGATTCAAACCACAAAAGTCTTTATTTTATCCACCACACTATGGAAGATGTTATAAGGACACAAGGGTTGTGTGATGGGTGGTCACTAAGAGCTAAGAAGGCCAAAATGCTTGCTGCCCAAGCAAGACAACACTTGCATGAGGTCAAGGAAATATGCAATTAGCTTGATAGTGCAAGAAGACAAAGAGAATCATACATTAGGTCCTTATTTCTTCCAAGGGAAGAATGTGTGGATGATGGGCATACAAGTGAAGAGCTTCTTGACGTAAGCCCACAAGAAGAGCATGTTGAGTTGTGTGATTAAGAAAGGAGGTACAATGCAGGAGTTTTAGTTTGGTCCAGTTTGCATTACAAAGTTTATGACTTCCCTCTATTACAGAGCCCCTTGAGGGCTCAAAACAATGATGATAATATATACACACTTTTTGGGCCAGCCACAAGTTATATGTCCTTGAATGTGCAATGTAATATATTTGAATTCATTTCGGTTATTCATGCATCTTCTACAGTGAAAGGACAATTGTTAAGATCTTATAAAGCATTTTGTTTTAAAAAGTTGAACAAAGAGACTAAGAGGATGCTTACTAAAAAGATCTTGCATTTTGATAATGTTTGGTTTGTCGAAGACTGGAACAAAATGGAGTTGGGGTTTATGACTGATGGTAAGAAAATTGTGCTTAAAGCTCTTTCAGATGGTGGGCCTACAGAAATTTCGGCACATAAATTGGAGTCTTCTTTCACTCATAATGGTAACAGCAGCCTAATGACTCCTATTGATGAGGAAATAAGCCACCTAAGATTTGATTCTTTGTACCATAACATGGGTGATATGGGAAAGACACTAGACATGTGCAATAAGTGGAGTCAAAGAGCATCAAAGGCTAAGGCACTTGCTGCCCAAGCACAACAACAATTGCAAGAAATTAGAGATCGCTACAAATGGAGGGAACATGCAGGACAGCAGAGGGAAAATTACTTTAGATCCATGTTTCTTCCTAGGAAGGAGTGTATACAGGTTGAACAAGCAAAGGAAGATCTCATAGGCAATGAAACAAAGACTGAAATGAATCTTAATCTTCAGTTTGGGAACAACAGTAATATACTCCACTTTTCTAATAACATTGTCACTAATAGTTATAAAGAAAGTAGTGGTACCATTCCTACTATTGATGGACTACAAGAGGCAAGTATGATACATGACAATTTTGATGATGACTCTTATTTGAAGACTGAGTTTATGCAATTTGATACACCTGATGTCTCACATGGCACTATTGCTACTCTTTTCGGTGTTCCTAGATATCACTCTTTCATATGGGAAGGAATTGTCAAGGAAGAACGGGTGTTATGCATCGTAGATAGTGGTGCTACTCATAGTTTCATCAATGAGGGCTTTGTAGCCAATATGGGACTAGAAGCTGAAGAGTTTGAAGGATTCCAAGTCATGCTAGCGGATGGTTCCAAAACGAGTTGCACAAGGAGGATACCATGATTATCCATTGCATTGGATAATTATTCTTTCACAGATGACTACTTTGTTGTAGGTATTGGCGGAGAGTCGGATGTGGTACTTGGTGTGCAATGGTTGAAGTCTCTTGGAAGGTTTGTCCAAGACTTCAACAAGATGGTGTTAGAGTTTACTCATATGGGTAAACACATTGTGCTTAAGGCACTTGAATATGAGACTAAAAATGGGACAGCTGTAATGTCCCCATTTTTAGCACTACTCTTTCCAGTGATCTATAGCCTATCCTTGGTGTGCTGTCGGCGAGTCAGAGGCAAAATTAGGGTTCCTAGCTGCTTGGTGGTTTCTTTTGAAGATTTGGAGGTTTGCATGTTGAAGTTGGGTTGTTTGGATTCTGGATTCCTCCTGGGTTTTCAGAGAGCCTCGCAGAGATATAACATGCAAGTGCGTCGGGCAACCTTTCTGGACTTACTATTTTTAGTAAGTTATGACGGCTACATCTTGGAGTTTGGGATTTTGGATTACGGATTCTTTCTAGGTTTTCAGAAAGCTTCGCAATGGTATCACATCCACTTGGATCCGAGCAACTTTATGAACTTACTATTTTTAGTAAATTCTATATTTGGCCGCAGTCTAGTTGGCATCAGTTAAGTAGGCTTTCCTCTTCAGGCAATTCAGTTGGTATTATTGATTTTTGGCCTTTTGATGCATTTTTGGAGAGATAAGTTATTTTAATTAAAATAATGTTATTTTTTAACATTAACCCCTTGGCCTAGCAATATAACTTCAAAATGTTTTAAAACGGGGGTTTTGAAGGGTGGACGCCTCATCAGGAGGAAATTAGAATATTTCAAAAGTTGAAAACTACTTTTTATGAAGGGGACGCCAACTTTGGGAAGAGAGTTTATTTTATTATCACATTTTATATCTCTTGGAGAGGGACGCCATATTGAAGGTTGTATGAAAAAGTCAAGTCAAAAACCTAGATTCTCTTGGAGTGGGCGCATCTTCTAGAAGGTTCTGGAGGCTCTTCTCAATGTCTTTATAAGGAGGCTTCTATTCTTCATTTGACATCTTATTTTATATTGTTGGCGTTTAAATTCGCACCTCTGGAATGTGTATTTGAAATGGACAGCTATGCACAGATAAACTGCTCTTCAAATTAGGAGGGGAAGCTCCCTCTTGCTGATGGTATTCAAGAAAGTAAACTAAAACTAAGTTGCCTATCTTTTTGATCAGCTAGAGCACAAGGTTTATAAAACACAAATGCCGCAGCTGAGATTTTTTGGTTTAAGAACTTCAACTACGACTAAATTAAACTAAAGACGTTCCTAACCTCTCAAGTAATATGCAGAGCGAGAGAAGCTAGAAATTAACAAGGTAGATTTTCTGACAAAATACTTCGATAAACTCTTTCTCAACGAACATCTACACACTTCAATGTAAGCTGAAATCAAGATCATAAAAGTAAAACACAAATAACGGAAATCTGAGATTTTATATCAAGGCAAAGGAGGCTCATGATTTTATTACTCAAATCTCTGGAACATAACTCTTTTCTAACATGCTTGGAACAAGAAATTGCAGCTAAAGAGGCTTGCAATCTTGCTCTTTACAAAATAGAAACAACAATCACACTAACCCCTTGTTGGCTAAAGAGCCTCAACAATTTGCTATCACAACACAATTGAACTGAAACTGAATAACAACTTGCTGCAATACAGGCTCGCAATTTGCTAACACAATAACCGTTAAAGAAAACTAATGAGCAAAGGCTCTTATTTATAGACAAGCAGAGGAGTAGGGAACCCTCAAATCTCCTTGCTTTCACAATCTAGGGCTTACTCAACAAGCAAGCTAAAAGAAGATAACGTCTAACACCTAAGAAAGCAGGAAAAGCGGGAAACGCCAACTATTACATTTATCTTCTTTCTCTTCTTCAAAGAATGGATAAGAATTGTTCCAAGAATAGAAAGAAAGCGGAAAGAAAGCTTCTAGAAGAAAGTTGCTTTAAAGTTTAATCATATCCGCTAAAAAGCAGGAAACTGGGTCTTGATCAAGTGCATTGATACTATCTAAGGCAATACTCTGATTCTCCAAGATCTCTTCACCTTTTGTGATCAAACTTAGAGAATCCCTCTCTTCTTTGGCTGCTTTATGAGTTCTAACATCGCTGCCCGAAAAGATGACTCATTAATTGATAACTTGGCGGCTCTGCAACTTGATGAAAGTTTCTTGAAAAATTCTTTAGAAGAACGAGAAGAAGAGACCCAGATAGCTGAAAACTAAAATCTTTGACCTTCTCCTTCAAAAATTTGTTCTGGATGAAAAAGCATGAAAAAGCAAGATCTTATGTTGCTGGTCTGAAAATTATTTATGAAAATCAGCAACCTTGGGCTCTTGGATTTTGAAATAAAACTTCAAATTTGCTGCTCTATTCTTCTCCTTTCGAAGCCACCTACAAAAATGATGAAAACTAAAAGGAAGAGATGTCTTAAATAGATTTAGGGCTTGAAATAGATTTGCTTTCCTTTGCTTTAATCTTCAAATCCTAAACTCAGCTTGTTCGATGAATTTAGACATTCGTCTTTCCCTTGTAATTTGGAATCTTTTGAAAATTTTGAAAATTCTACTAAGGCATTGAAAGTTGGGCGCCCTTCTTGGTAGCAGGCGCCAACCTTCTCCAGACTTAAGCATTTTTTAGGAATTTTCAACTTTTCTTCCATTTTGACCCCTGGTTTGACCTCGATCTCTGGCTTCCAGATTGATCTAATGGACGAGTTGAAGGATTCATTGCGGAGCTCGACTGATTCCGAGAAGATTGTTCTGGAGGAGAAACTTTTCAAACATTCTTCATGATTTTCATTCCGTCTTCTGTTTGAAACTTCCCTATTTGACCTCGAATTCTGGATGACTGGATGATTCGATGACTACACTGCCGGATTTGCTGCGGAGCTGAGAGAATTTTGAATAACTTTGATTGAGAGCTCAAACCCTAATTCTTGCATCTGATACCCTAAAAAGATGGGCGCCTATCTTCTCTTGGGGCGCCCATGTCAAGCAGTGTTAGTCAAAATTTTACAGATTTCAACTTCCTTCGTTGTTCAACATGCGTGTTCATCATTTGATATTCTGTTCAATGTTTGATCATTGAATTTGATGCCTGGCAGCCAACTAACCTCCATTGATGACTTCAGAGCTCTTGAAATGCTTCTGAAAAAGCAGAATAGACCCACTAGGGCAAAACTGATTATTTTGAGATTTTGACTGCACCAGCTTGATATGGAAGTATTTTGAGCCAATCAAAATCAGTTTGGACCCTAACGGACCAACTTTCTATTTTTAGAAAGTTTTGGCAATATCCATTTCAAGAGAAACCCAGAAAAACCCAGAAAAAGTTACTATTTTTAGGAAATTTCTAAAAATAGCAGTTTTCCTAAGAAGTAGGGATGAAAAACTGAGATATGGGTTTTGTAGACTTGGTCGCTTTGAGCAAACCTAGATCGTCAAATTTTGGGAATTTCACATTTTAACCCCTCATGCAAGACATGCACACCCAAATTTTGACCTTTTTGACTGATTTATGAAGACTTATACTGATTTCTTCAAAATGTTTAAGTGTAACAAAAATTTTAATTTTGGGGTACAACATATATGATATTGTTATGCTACTGAAATGCTTTCAGAGTTGTTTTGAGGAATGCATACCTCCTAGCCATTTCTCTTGGTTTTATGCTTGAAAGATAGCACCTAGCGAAGACTTTAGAGACTGCTTCTCATCCAGATTTGCAGACAGAGCATCAAGGTTGAAGTTTTCAGAGATTGGTCAGTTTTACAGTTGCTGTTTTTAGCATGGCTGAAAGTAGTTTTAGCTTAGAAGTCATTGTGAGATTTTTGTATGATTCTGGGTAGTTCACTAATCTCTTTCTATGCTAGGGGCGATCCTTCTTGCAAGTTTTTAGATTTTATTTTTGAGTCTTTGAATTTATCTTGTAAAATCGCCCCTCTTTTGAGGTTGTACCTTGCTGGGCTATCTTGGGAGTTGTGCCACAAAATAATATCAGGTGTTGGTTGCTGTTTTGGGTCATGAAGTTAGGCCCCATCATCCTTAGAGTCTTTTGCATCAAGTTTGAAGTCATTTGAGTGAGTGAGGAATGATTTATGAGCATTTTGGTGAGTTGTAGGGTTGCTGGTCTGAGCATTTTCAGTCATATTTCTGTCATATCAGATTGTAGGAGTTCATCATTTGAGTGGGTTTGAGTCTAGGAGTTCTTGTTGAGCATTGAAGAGACAATATACATTGTTGCAGCATGGATATACTTCTAACTCAGTGATCTTGGCAGGCATTTCTATATCATTGTAAAGCTGAACAGTAGTACTGTCAGCTATCTTGTTTACTTGCTAAGCTTTTTGTAATTTCCCACTCTTAGTGGAAGAGATTGGCCACTGTTCATCTTCATTGTATTGCATTAGACCCTCAACACCATATGTTAGCACCTCATCCATTTTGGGTTTGGGTGCACATTCTTGGTGTTTGAGTTACTTTCAGCATTGCATCATTTACAATAGAATCTCCGCCAAATGGTAGCGCCTTACCCACCTCGGGTTTGGAGTGCACATGCTTGGTGTTGAGTTTTCCTTTCAACATTGCATCATCTCTTTTCAGTTCCTCCGCCATATGGTAGCTCCTCGCCCACCTTGGGTTTGGAAGCACATTCTTGGCGTTGAGTTCTTTCAACATTGTTTACTTCCAGTACTGCATGCACAAGATCCTCTGACCATATGCTCGCCTTTCCTAGGCACATTCTTGGTTAGAGTTACTTTCCACATCGTTTTGGTTTTGGAGCTAACCTTAACGTGTGTGTTGCATTGTAATTGTTATTGAAAAAATTGGAAAAAATTGGTCCGGTTCATTACAACAATGAAGAGCATGTTAGTTTGCTCTAACTTTGATGACTCCAAAGGTATGGATACAAAGGAAACAATTCAGTCCTAATTCTCTGATTTATAACAGTAGTGATTCATCCTCCCTTTTTCATGATTTTGGTGCTTCTAATCATAGGGAAATGAGTCGTGATAATTCTAATATGGTGGGTACACATGATGCATGCTTTGGTCATGATAAGTCACATGATATATCTCATGTTAGGACTGGGTTTAGACACTTTGGAGCAGCGGATATGACTCAGTCCCAAATGTTGAATGATGATTGGCTAGAGAGGGCAAGGCAAGCCAAGTTGATGGCTCATCAAGCCAAGCTTCATCTTCAACAGGATTTTGATTCACACGACTCCATGGATGATGAGAAGCAAGAGCTATCTAACATCCAAAATTTTGAGTTTTCAGTTGATGTTGACAATTTCATTAAGGTGTATCGTGATTTTATGGGTGATATGTTCAATGGATCAACCACTCTTGGTTTGACTTTGGGTATTAATGGAGACAACTACAATGCAACTATGAATTTGTCACCTATTTCATATGCTTATGCAGCTGTTTATTGGTTGGGTTGTGACATAATTTTCATGGATTCATGGTTGATATGTGGCTGTCCTACATGGTTATACATTGTATATTCAGATTTATCTGGGTCTACATTAGTTTTTGGGTTGGATTGGAGTGTGTGGAGACACGATCACTTGATAGGTAAGGTGTATGAGATGGGTTTCTTTTTTATGCATGGGTATACAAACATCATTGACTTCACTTTAATTCTAAGTTACCGATTCATTTTTGGATTCGGGTACGGGTACGAGAATCCGGTACGGGATTGGCAAAAATTTTTTTTTGGGGTTGGGTACGGCTTGGGTACGGCAATACAAAAAACATATAAAAATCAGAATATATATACATATTTGCAGCATAATTAAGTTGAATACACCACCATATTAATAGTCTAATAACATAGCAAAAATACATCACCACTTTCATAGTCACTAAGTCAAATAAAATATTAGTGATTAGTAATAGAAAAACATATAAAATAAAAAATATATACATATTTGTGATAATTAGGTTTAGTATACACCACCATATTAATAGTCAAATAACATAGCAAAAATACACCACCACTTTATACTCAAATATAAAATGAAGTGATACTCAAATTTCAAAGTATTTACAATCAGTGATAATCCCTTTTTATTTTTGCAAATTATAAATATGAGGTATATAAATATTTTATTTATTGACAATTTTTATTTTTGCAAATTATGAATGAGGTATATAAATATTTTATTTATTGGCAATTCTGAGTATAACTGTGTTTATATTTTATAAATTATAATTTTTATTTTGAACATATATATAATATAGCTGAACTTGTACCCGTACACAAGGATATATAATTTATTGGCAACATTTCCCGTGGAAAGAAGGAAAATGAAAAAAAAATCGTAATGATTTACGAGGAAAGAAAACAAAGCAATATCATTTAAAAGATTTAGCATTGGAATATTTAGACACTCGAGTGTGTGATATAGAGAAGGGTGTGCGCGATATTTTACACACAAATTAGCAATGGCGGAAGAAATTTGTAATGACCCCTTTTTGGTGGAAGCACTTAAACCCGAAACTTGCATTCAAAGTGTTCCTCATATGGACATTAGAATATTAGAGATTATAGATTTCAGTAATAATATCTAATAAGATCAAAGATGATATAAATATTACATACTTGCCAAAGGATTATTCATTTCCTCCATGTCACTCACTATGAATAATTCCTTTATAATATATTTCATAAGTGCATTAGGGATAGTACTAAACATCTTTCAAGAAATCATTAATGGAATTCTATTATACTATTCATCACCATAGTGAATGAATAGAGTCATTATGACTTTTAAGGCTTCCTAATATTGCAAGCACCATTATTTGCACAATCATATATATATTAACTAAATAAGGATATATCACCATTTCTAATTGACTTAATTTATAAAAACATATATATATCTTTATCTCTATATAAATATGTATATAAGTATTCTATTTCAATATCATCATACCTATATCATTATTCATATATGCTTTGTGATACTTATGTCATATTACCCATTATAAATTCCATCTATATCTAAGTATGCATAATTAAATAATCATCAATCCTTACCCGATGGTTGCACAAACATGTAGCCTTGCAACATATTCTCTATATTTCCTCCTCTTTATATTTTAAGTACAATTCTTTACTCAGAAATATATATATAATTATCACGTATATGTGAAGTATATATGTTGGCTCTAACTACTATCAAATCCTTAACTTCTTATTACACATTCATTTATTTTTATTTAATTATCTCTGACTGATATTACGTAAATTCTAATTACATACACTGATTATCAGCCCTTATTTAAGCATAGGATAACATTACCTGATTGGGCCGATCTGCAGGGACTCTTCTTACCTTTTCTATTGCTGTCGATCTGCAGAGGTCAGCTGCCAATGTATTCTTTTCTCCGGCCACAATGATTTGTTCCTTTTTGAATCTATTCTAACTTTATTCCTTCCAACCACATTTTATATAGCATAGAATTAATATAATATAAAAATAACATAACATGAAAGTTTGTATATCCCGATACTGCCTGATCCTCTATTCTCCACTAGCCACCGATGATGCCCTTTTTGCTTGGAATAATTCTCATTAAATATTGATCCTTGCTGGAGAGGGAGAAGTCCGTCTTTTGAGAGACACTTTCTTTTGATTTCATTCGTTGTTTTTATAATGCAGAGCGCTTCCCTTCCTTGTTTGCATTTGTTAAGTGCAGCCTACTTAACTAATAAGCTGCTTGAACCATATTAGTGTAAAGGGAAAAGATGTATATTTCAGATTGCTTTAGAATATGTTTATTTTATCTCTGCATTTATTATTTATTTATTATATTTTATGTTTGCTTATTTGGTATAGAATATAGATCATTATATCACACCTTATCACTGTATGATATGTATTGTTATTTTATAATCACTATGGGATTGCTTGGCCATAGGTTTATAAATATATATTATTTTGTGTTACATAATTATTCTAACATATTTATCATTATTATTAATATATAAGTTTGATTTGTGTTTTAATGATTATAATAATACATAAATTATTAATATATATATATATATATTATATTGTTATTTATTCTATTCATTTATTTTGTATTTTAGTATTTGTAATATTATACCTAATAATTATAATATTATCTTGGCAATTATAAATATATAAATATATTTTATTTATTCAGTCATATTTTAGTGCTTAATTATTTTTATATTTTAGTGTTCTATTTGGGGACATGACAAAATTCCTTGAAGCGCAGATTGCCACGCAATGTGTGGGATTGTCACTTTTTCCATTCAAGCAGCCGGATTCGGCCCAGGTTCAAACCAGATTCGCTTTTTTTGTACCTACAGAGCATTGATTGTACCCTGCCCGTATCCATAGGCAAAAACTCGAATCCTCTCCAAATTAGTTTTAAGTATGGGTATCCGTATCCACGTCATCGTATCATATCGGGGGCTACTATGGACGAATCAAACTTACTTTAATTGTTGGTCTGATTTATAAGAGCAGCCTTGAGGTGGGAAGTTTGACAACTCATTAGAGGAGTTTTTAGTATGTCACACACCTTGGGTCAGCAGGCTATGATAGCATCTATGAAAGCAAACATAGAAGGTACAAATTTAAGGTGTGTCTCATGTTGGTGATCAGCCATCTCCCATCTTTACATGGTTTCATTCATCTTGTTGTTATGCAAGAATATGTGATAAGAATTGAAGAACCACATTGCATGCAAGGTTTGACATTGTGCCTTTGTTTCATAACAATATCATTCCTTGATCACATTTGGAGAGTATATTTGGTAAATGAAGAAGACATCATGGAGCATGTAGAGGACAATAGTACTTCATATTCGAACCTTTGGGTTTTGAGTTACAACACAAGTATAGAGGGTTGCTCTAAATTTTTGAGCATGGAATTTTCAGCCATAGTTCATTGGGTTAGAGTTCTCACAATGGTGATAGATGGTTGTTTCATACTATTGATCACAAAGACTTTAGTTTGGTCCTTTGGGACAGCAGCTGGTTGGGCAATTTGGAAAGATTGGGATCATTCTTTCTTTGTTAGAGGTTGGCATAATGATGAGCTCCCATCATCCTTTGACATTAGAGGTACCTGTGCTTTCTGCTGGAGTGAGGTTCTCAGTTGGATAGATGATGTTCTCATTTACAATAGCAGAACATGGCAAATTGACTTGATTGATTATGCACGTAGGATAATTTGGGATTCTGGCATTGACATGATTGGTGCATTGTTTCTTATGGATCATAATGAGTTGCTTCACAACTCCAGGTATAGTGATGTTGATATTAGAGTAGCACGGCAGATTGGTGGAGCAACATTCTTGAGGTGGATATGGGACCCCGGTACTTGGTTTCGGCATGCAAGTGCAAATTGTTTGAGGGAAAACAATCTTCGGGAAGGGCGAACTGTAATGTCCCTTCCTTAGGCAACTCAGACTATAGCACTGGTTGGCCTACTATTAGGGTTCCTGTAGGTCAGCAAAATGGTTAGGGGACCAACTAAGGGCTGTGGAGTTTAGCTGGGAGCCTTGTTAGCTCTTTAGTTTGGAGTTCAGTTGATGAATCCAGGGTTAAAGTGAAAATATTAAGGTTTGCTTTAATGGAATAGTAAAAGGTGAATAGTAACTGAAAATCATAAGGTGAATAGTAAAAAGTGCCTCCATCCTAGCAAGTCAAGTTGTTTTTAAAAAGTGGCCCTTTTCTTTGGATGAGGAAAGACCCTCAAGAAAATTATTTTATTGACTTTTAATAAAAAAATCCATGAGAGGCTATAAAGCAAAGTGTTGGGCTCTTTTTTGAGCATTCTACTCTCATTTTTACAAAACACTTTGCAGGTTTGAGCTCACGAGAAGGGTTTCAACATTGCTTCAACCTTCTAGGAACGAAAACTCTCAAAGGCTATCGTGAATTGGATGAGAACCCAGTTCACCTTTGAGGAGGGCCTACCTTGGGTCTTCGTTTGGGCTTCATTGGAGGAGTTTCAGGTAGTTGTTTTTCAGATCTGAGTTTGTAGCAATGTTATATCATCATACTTCTTCAGATCAGAGGTTGCCAGTGATAGATAAAACCTCTCCCAGGCCAATACTATCACATATTTGCATTCTACTTGTTGGTAGTAGATAGCTAGGGTTTTTGAGGTCAGATTTGTTAATTTGGAGAGCAGATTTATGGATTTTGGTGACTGATTTTGCTAGCCGTTCCATCCTCAAGGGAAGTCGTACCATCTTTGTTGCTGCTAGGGTTTGGACAGAACATTGGAGGAGCAGATCGGATTTGTAATCCTATATTTCACTGGAATTTCATCAATAAAATTCAATTGCAAGTTAGCATTAGACTCTGGGTATGACTAGTTGATGAATGGTGTTCCTAAATTTTTAATTTTACAATTTTATGCATGGCTGTTTGAAATCAGAAAAATTAGAAGTTTATTTCAGTTTAATTCCTTTGTATTTCAAGAGCAAATTGCATTCATATTTGGTAAAACTCAAAAGTCACACAAAAAATTAAAAAAAATGCAAGGACAAAACAAAAACAAAAACCTACCTATTCACTGATTGAAGACTTTGAAAAGACAGAACTTAGAAATTCAGATCAGATTTGGGTTGGGGATCTTTCATATATATATATATATATATTCCACATGATGTACATCTATATAATAATATTAAACTTACAGCTCAAATATATTCTTAACAAATATATTTTAATCTGCTCCCTGTCCAGATCTTTCTTGGTTCCGAATCATATTATTTCATTCTAAAATCTGCTGGTCTGAATATTCCTCCCCACAATTTCATTTCACAAGCCTTATTTATAGATCCACCAAAGAAGGTGACTTGGTGAAGAGGCACGTTTATTATTTAAGAGTTAGTTAGTTTTGTTGCTGGCTGTACCTATTCATAACTAATGAAATCGCTGCTTTACTAAATTGCATACCCTCCTTAATTTAATCGCTGCTACTTTTCTTTTAACTGCTGCTTTGTTACTAATTAACTTGTGTGATTTAAGATGTATACCGAATGATATTTAAGTTGTTGGTAATTACATGTTGCTTTGTATTATTTTATGTTCATTATTTATTTTATGTTTATTATTTTATATTTATACGTTTTATATTAATATGGTATATATTTATTTTGTATTTAATATTTATGTTATTATATTTGATAATTATAATTATAATGTTGTCTTGTGATAATTATAATTATAATAATATTAAAATGACTAATATTTTTAATATGTATTTTATTTACTTTGATTTCGATGCTTTATATCTTAGTATTACAATTAGGGGGACATGACAAATGATTGTTATCTGTGTTTAGAATTAGCCTAACTGCACATTCTTCTATGGAATGTACACTAGAAATATGGGAATTTTGTAGGTATAATGTAGATATTGTACTGAAACCATATAAGTTGTTCATCTATATGTGCCTGCGATATCTTAGAATTGTATAATCTTTCTTCCTGATTGACGTATAACAATAGAGAATTTGTTACATTAGGCTGCAGATGAATTCCATGGATAGTAAGATTGCTATGAAGCAGGTAAATATCTTCGCTTTTGAATAATCTCTTTTTTGATGGTGTAGGTGGTCTGCTGCATATGGAGGACCAAGTAAAGGTGCAGCAGAATTGCATGATATGCTGGCTCAATATATAAGCTCACAGTCTCCTGAGCTGGTAAGTATAAATACAAATTACTCTGTATGCTTATAGATGGTACGATTAAACTAAGAATTTCATAAAGGGTACTTAAGCATCAGATAGATGCTGCTTTAAATCAACTCAAAGAATTTGTAATATTTAAATTGTTAGCTTGCCAACTTTGTACACTTTTGATATCCCAATGAAATGACATTTTTGTATCATTATCCTACTAGCATGTAATAATATTTATGTCTCAAAGTGCAAGAAGCCTCATTTTTGAGGCTGTTATATGTCAGACTTGACTGGTTCTGTAAATTGCTACACTACTCTAAGATTACTACTTGTGGAACAAAATTGTAATGACATACCATGACACAAACAAACCACATAAAATATAGTTGAGCAATGGTTTTATTGCATGGTTTTTGTTCAGTACAATGCTTTTGTTTGGTACGGGGAGTGTAGAAGTCCATGAAAGGACTCCTAGGGGCCAGGGCTCCTACAAAGCGAAATAAACCTTCTACAAGGAGATAAACAATAAAAAAGCTAGATTGTCATTAATAATTCAAAAACTCTCATCCACAGTGTTATCACAAACACTATCTCTATGCTCTTATATAGATAAGGCAGAGGCTAGGGATAAGATTTGGAAAGTAATTATCTAAAAGAATTTATCTATTTAAGAGATAGTTAATTAGTGAAACTCAATTTCTTAAGAGTAGTTAATTAGTTGAACTCAACTTCTTAAGAGTAGTTAACTAATAAAGTACATCTACTTGAGATAAAACTAAATACAAATAGCATGCATGAAACATAAGACACCATAAGATTATGACAAGTATTAATATTATGACTTGAGACAGCAAAGGTAAATGTCCTCTGTAGACTTAGCTAATTAGGTTCGAATAAGCCCCAAAAGGGTAATTGGTTAGTAAATAATCCTTTTTACATTAACACCCCCGTTGAGTGCAAGTTAGGAAGGAGCAAACAAATGCAAAGATGCAAATGTGAGCCCTGTCAACCAAGCCTTGTCAAGTACCCATGTACAAAAAGATCTCTCAAAAAAGGAGAAAAGTAGAAAACAATTAATAGAAAACTCCTTCCTAGAAGAGAACTTGTGAAAGATTAAGAAGTCTCCTCTAATGATGTACTTGAGGATTAGGAACACAAAGATGAACATGAAGAACTCCATGAAGCGTGAAGAAGGTATAAACAATTGCGGAAGAACAATAACTAGAACTGTAGAACCTCCATTAAAATCAGGATGAAGATTAGGATGAAAGAGGAACATATCTACATGAGCGACTCAACAAAACTACTCGAACATGGTCAATTGGCTACAAGTCGACAATTTGACAGTTGAAAATACTAATGGCGCATAATTTTGCATAAGTCTAATGTCCCCTTTTCAAGCATAATTGGTTTGTAAACAGTTAGTGCATTTTTCTGAGTTTTCCTACAGGCTAATTGTTGAGCAAGGGAGAACTCCAAAGTGTTTGGAGAACACAAGATCGGTCTAGCAGAAGTGTTGTTCTTGCCAATGAGTTTAGTTGGTCTTGGTGCTTTTAGTTTGCAATTTTTAGAAAGTCAGCCAGTTGCTTCAGTTCTTTGTCCTAAGTCTTCAAGGACACATTGATATGGTCAAAATTGCATATTTGTGTTATTTTGATACTTTCCGTAACTTGGTTAAATTATTGAGTTAGTAAATAATTATTCACTTAAGTTGTTTAATGTTGAAAATATTAAAAAGACAGCTTAGTGTAATAAATTGTTAAAAGGGTGTTGAGTTGTGCATCAACTTGGACGCCTAGGCACAAGGGGGTCTTTTGTATTTAATAAATTATCTAATTTGAAAAAAAAGAACGCTTTTTCGGAAAAAAACAATGAAAAGAAGAAAACTTTGTTTTAGGAAAAGCAATGAAAAAATAAAAAGTGTTTTTTCGAAAATGCAGCAAAATAGTTCTGGAAGAAGGATGATAATTCGAAGGGTTAGACATGATATGACTTTTGCTTCTTCATTTGAGAGAATCTATGTTCATCTCAGATTTTCTTGAGGATGAAAACCCTCTTGATAATATTGGTTTTGGGGATGAAAACCCCCCTAGTTGCTCTTAGTGGTTTCATACATAAGTCATAGCTGTGCCTGCAAATAAGTTTTTACAGTTTGGTATTGAAGGATGAATTCTTTTGATGTATTTTTAACTCTTTAGTGATGCTAATCATTTTGGTGTTATCTTCATGACATCTCAAATGGTTTTGGAGTGATTTGTAGAGGATTGTGAGGGTGCTATGCTAGCCACACCATATCTATATGCTGTCCGTACCATATTATGAATGTATTCTTTCAATGCTGTTGTTGCAGAGGTCTGATTTACATCAGATATACCCTTGATTTGCAGCTGTACAAGAGGGAGGATGTTGGCCAAACTCATTATGGAGATAAGTGGTGACTTAGGGAGATGTACCACATCATTGAGGGCTGTACCATGCCAAAACAAGAGCGTGTGAGCTAGAATTCCAAACACCTCAGTTTTAGAAGAGTTTTATCACTGTTTAGTGGTTCTTAGCAATGCTCTTTCATGCCCAAGACATATGGGGGAGAGACTTTGATGCTTTTGGGTGATTTAGGTGTTGGTGGGTAGTGTTGTAGCTGCTGTTGCAGCTTGTAATAATCTTGTGAATGCCTAATTTTTTATTCAAGGGGTAAACGCTTTTTACCGGAGCTATGAACCGGAATACAACCACCCCAATGGGGTTTGAACCTTGGTGGTAAGAACAGCAATGCCACCTATAAACCATCACACCATGCCAATACCGGCATGAATGCCTAATTTTCATTATCAGCTTGATATGGTATTATATCCAGAATGTATGATTACATTTGATGAGGTTCGGAGTGGTTTGAATTACTTTCACAGTAGTTGTTTCAGATTGGGGTTGTTTCATTAACATACAAGGCAGTTTTCAGTGTGTTTTCGGCCACAACCTGAATTTAAGACTGTAATGTCCCTTGCTGATTATGACTCAATTTTCCACTTGCAGCACTTGGACATTTCGTCAAACAGTTTGTGTGGCAACTGTATTCTTGCTGGAAATTGTTTCTGATTGTGTTTCTTGATTGAATGTTGATAATGTGCATGAAAGATGTCACCAATAGAGATTGACAAAGATATTCTAATGCAAGGAAATTATCTGATTTCTGACAATACATGTAAATGTAAAGCTACAGACATGAGACATTCTGTCAAACAATTCATATGCAAACCTTTTTGTGTGCAAACTCAGCGCCTTAGAATGACATTGCAAATAAGTTCTAGTGTGTTTACAATCCTTTGCAAATGAATCTATGCTTGTCGACAAGACCATAAGCAAACTGAATCCACTCCTAATTGAATCAACTACATGCAAAACTTGTTTCATGTAATGCAGATTTACAATTACATCTATTTCATTTTATTCATCAGAGACTTCAAAGCTCAATGCAAGACTCTTACAAATATATATTTATGCAAAGTAAAGAACCTGGTATATGATGCCAGAGAAGGCTACAGGTGGCAATGATGAATAGTCGAGCCCCCTAGAGAAGTTGTCTTGTTCTTCCACATCGAACCAACTGATAAATTGCTTTGTCTTATTTACAAGGCACCCAGGACTCCTGAATGACGTGTGACTGGAGTGTGTCGTATCTTCTTGTATCGTTGCCTATACTGATCTGGAGGTATGATCGTGACTTTGGACTTAGCCTTCCTTTCAGCATCTATGAGACCTTTGTCTTATTTCCAGCGGCTTGGAGAAATAAATCAAGCAGGAGTATTTGTCTTCAACGGTAGCCTATTCCTCACGAATGAGACAATTCCGTGGTTTCTTCTCAAATTGTGCTTTTTATGAATCACATGTCCTCTGTTTGATCACCTTCAGCTTATACACCTGGTTGAGTATTGTATGGTTGCTGCATATGAATTTGCAACTTTCCTGTGATTTTGCAATTTCCACGAAAGGGCGATTTGCTCTCAGCAACTGACTCGACCATTCAATGATGAACTCGTCCTTCAAGAATGTAGTTTCTCCATCGATCAAATCATATTGTTGATACAGGTGCGCTTCAAATGATGTGTCCCGAGCTCCAGTAATGCGCCTAATAATCTCATATAATAATAGATGAATAAAATATTTGAATCTTCTCAATCACCCGACAAATTGATATTTCCGTCAATATATTTATTTTCTTGTGACTTTAGCCTTTCCTAAAAATAAAATATTCAAAGATTATCTTTCGTCCCCAAGCCAAATATTTAATAAGTTCGATCACTAAGCCACAAAGTATTACCGCAGATATAATATGAAAAATCCACTTAATTGCTCCACAAAACATTATTCGAGTTGCAAGGTGATTTAATATTTTTCTTTCAATACTTAATTTCCGGTCAAAGGAAAAGAATATTACTTCTATTCGCCAAGGTAATAATATTTTTCACAAGATATATTTATTTTACCCCAAAGATTACTCAGAGTTACTTTCCCCTTTAAAATATTACTCAGAAATAATTACTAAAAATACTCTGAATAATAAACTTAGTCTGAAGATGACTTTTGTGCACAATAATGCAATAATAAAACAACTATTGCATTAACAAAAGATTTTTAGTTAAATTTGCAACAATACATCAGCTATTGCAAACTAACAAATAATTAGCTCCTCAAATAAGTTGAATACATCCAATAATCTCCAAATTTGGTTGAAGACCATTAAATTTGCAGCAATACAACAACTATTGCAAAACTTGTCGAATCTCCTCAATGAAGCACAAGTAGAAACCCTGGATGGATTCCTCAACTCCAGCTAGGGTTGATCTTTCACAACCGATCCTTTTACTCTAGAGTCTTCAACCCCTCGAGCGAATGCTAAGCATTTAGCTTTAGCAACTTACCCCGCAGGTAATGAGAAATGTAAACCAAATGAAGTGTGTTCAAATGCTTAGCCATGAGCTCCTTATAAAGATCTCTTGAAGATATCCAGAAGCTTCTAGAAGATTCTCACTTTATTCCTCAAGTGACTATTATTTTATTATTTTATTATTAACTCACTTAAGTCACTTTTATTATTAAATTAATTAAATACCAAGTTATCCCTTTTGATATAATATTTTAGTGGAATAACTTAATAAATAATTAATTTAATAACATCTCCAATTCGGGGACATGATAGTCCTCCCTTCCCAAAGATTGCTTGCCCTCAAGCAGTCTGCAACTGTAAATCCAATTGTCGCAACACCTGAAGCCTGACTAGAGAGTCAACTGCACCTATTCATCAACCACCCGGATCCCAAATGATTCTGCAACATGTGCAAACCCATATGCCCTGAATGTAGCTGGAACCCAAGAGGCTGTCAAACTCTATCAACCAATGAAACTATCCAACCAACAATGGAAGTCCTAGATCCCAACTCTATGAATCAATACCATCAGAATTCCGCTGTGCATCTTTGATACCTCCCCCTAAAATCCTATCTGACCAAATCTCAAAACCTTGCTTCTGGAAGCAATCTACTGGAAATGGCCAAGTAAGAGACTTGGACTCATCACTTGAAGTTGGGATTGTATCGCACCAAAGTGAACGTAAATACCCCTTATTTAAGCCACGTCTCTACGCCAACAATGACATAGTCAAGTCATGTATATGTGGGCTGAAAGTGAACTTATGGGTACACCTGAAGATGCAATCGAGGTGGAACTCTCCTGCCTGTGCTAATGGAATACCCGAATAGTCAGGTGTATTCCATCCAATACTACCACCATCAAAAGAAGATAAAATTGTTTTCTTTTAATAAAATTGTCCCAAGTCAGCCTTCAAAGTATCGAAGAAGAGGTTGGTGCTCAAATCTCTACTAAAACCTGTATCTGTAGCAACCACTGATGTGTTTATATCACCATCAATCCATTCCACCCTGAGTGGTCTCCTGAAGATGTGAACTACGCCAATCATAGGTGTATAAAAATACATACCAGCGTCTGACAAGCTACTGGCATGAATCAAGACAGCAACCTGAATCCTATAAATCAAATCTATGATGGAGCAAAAAGTGTCTCTGCTGCCCACCGATGAAAACTCATCATCATTCCATCCAAAGTGACCATCCCCAACACTCCTCTCCATACCAACAATTGTTGTCTTCAAAGTAGTATTGTCATTACCCAATGGAGTGCGAGGTAGAACACATGGAAAAGCTGAAATGCACCTGTCCACATACCTAACTCCATACCATAGACTGGAATCAACCGAAAGCTCAAGGAAACTCCCCTCGTGAGTAATGCATCCACCCCCAACTGTCACTGCACCCGTATCCTAAGTGTAAACACTAGGTGACCTCACACTACTATCCTGCTCCTGTATACTGGCTACCATAGATGACTGAGCCTTTGTTGAACATGATGAATCTCGAACTGAACTCAACTCTAAGCAGAGCTCATCCACATGAATCTCCAATTCCTGAAGGGCTAATTGAGTGCTCCTCAACGAATCACTAGTAACCATAAGCTCGTGAGTAAGCATATCCACCTAATCTTCTTTCCTTCTTACTGCATCCTTATAGACCTCAACGAGGTTGAGAAGATGATCCCTATCTGAAAGAAGGTGTAAATAATTTGTCTTCATTGCTCCTATACATTCTTTGATTTTCTGCAAGCTGTCTTGAGAAGACTCTGCATCAACTCCCTTTAGTCTTCCTCTAACTGAACTGTCCAGAGGTGATTTTGAATCAGCTTATATAGTTTGTCATGATGAGATAAGGCTGCCACAATCTCATCCTCGTTCACCTTCAACTGGTTTCCCCGACTGTGCTGAGTATGGGGTGTAAGAGTAGCTTCTTCTTCATATGAAGAAGTCTCTAATTGAACCTGATATTCTTTTTCTGCAAAGTCCTGAATGCTCTCATGCTAATCGGGGGTTGGGATAGCGTTAATCCTATCTGTAAAATCATCACTAGTGCCCTGAGTAGGTGTCCAAATACAAGAGGACTCATGTTGCTCCATGTACTCATCATCACCCTACTTAATTGAACCATCGGGTGATAGCATGCTATCCTTCTGAAGAGAAGATGAAACCTATAATCCAACTGATATCAACTCTTCACTAGTCAACTGCTCCTTGAACCTCTCAATTTTCTGTTCAACCAATCTTCTTGTGAAATTATATGCATTTTGCAATCTCTGATCATACTTAACACTAAGGTCCATGTAATCATGAAATGAAATTTGGGCACGAAATTCTTCTCCCGATGCCTTATAATTTCTATAAATTTCCCAAAAGATTTCATCATTGAAAGGCTCCCTTAGAGTAGCCATGGTGTTTCAACTGAAATTCTAATCTGCAATTTAATAGTTGAAACCACTATCCACTACCCAACAGGCTGGCTGGAACAATGGCTCTGATACCACTGTAATGTCCCTTGCTGATTATGACTCAATTTTCCACTTGTAGCACTTGGACATTTCGTCAAACAGTTTGTGCGGCAATTGTATTCTTGCTGGAAATTGTTCCTGATTGTGTTTCTTGATTGAATGTTGATAATGTGCATGAAAGATGTCACCAATAGAGATTGACAAAGATATTCTAATGCAAGGAAATTATCTGATTTCTGACAATACATGTAAATGTAAAGCTATAGACATGAGACATTCTGTCAAACAATTCATATGCAAACTTTTTTGTTTGCAAACTTACGCCTTAGAATGACATTGCAAATAATTACCAGTGTGTTTACAATCCTTTGCAAATGTATCTATGCTTGTCTACAAGACCATAAGCAAACTGAATCCACTCCTAATTGAATCAACTATATGCAAAATTTGTTTCATGTAATGCAGATTTACAATTACAGCTATTTCACTTTATTCATCAGAGACTTCAAAGCTCAATGCAAGACTCTTACAAATATATATTTATGCAAAGTAAAGAACCTGGTATATGATGCCAGAGAAGGCTGTAGTTGGCAATGATGAATAGTCGAGCCCCCTAGAGAAGTTGTCGTCTTCTTCCACATTGCACCAATTGATAAATTGGTTTGTCTTATTTACAAGGTGCCAAGGACTCCTGAATGACGTGTGACTAGAGAATGTCGTATCTTCTTGTATCGTTGTCTATACTGATCTGGAGGTATGATCGTGACTTTGGACTTAGCCTTCCTTTTAGCGTCTATGAGACCTTTGTCTAATTTCCAACGGCTGTGAGAAATAAATCGAGTAGGAGTATTTGTCTTCAGAGGTAGCCTATTCCTCACGAATGAGACAATTCTGTGGTTTCTTCTCAAATCGTGCTTTTCTATGAATCGCGCCTCCTCTGTTTGATCACCTTCAGCTTATACACCTGTCAGAGTATTGTATGGTCGCTGTATATAAATTTGCAAGCTTCCCGTGATTTTGCAATTTCCACGAAAGGGCTATTTACTCTCAGCAACTGACTTGACCATTCAATGATGAACTCCTCCTTCAAGAATGTAGTTTCTCCATCTATTGAATCATACTGTTGATACAGGTGCGCTTCAAATGATGTGTCCTGAGCTCCAGTAATGCGCCTAATAATCTCATATAATAATAGATGAATAAAATATTTGAATCTTCTCAATCACTCGACAAATTGATATTTCCGTCAATATATTTATTTTCTCGTAACTTTAGCCTTTCCTAAAACTAATATATTCAAAAATTACTTTTTGTCCCCAAGCCAAATATTTAATAAGTTCAATCACTAAGCCACAAAGTATTTAGCGTATATATAATATGAAAAATCCACTTAATTGCTCCACAAAACATTATTCGACTTGCAAGGTGATTTAATAATTTCCTTTCAATACTTAATCGCCGGTCAAAGGAAAATAATATTTCTTCTATTCACCAAGGTAATAATATTTTTCCCAAGATATATTTATTTTACCCCAAAGATTACTCAGAGTTACTTTCCCCTTTAAAATATTACTTAGAAATGATTACTGAAAATACTCTGAATAATAAACTTAGTCTGAAGATGACTTCTTAACACAATAATGCAATAATAAAACAGCTATTGCATTAACAAAGGATTTTTATTTAAATACATCAGCTATTGCAAGTCTCAAATAATTAGCTCCTCAAATAAGCTGAATACAACTGATAATCTCCAAATTTGGTCGAAGACCATTAAATTTTCAGCAATACAACAGCTACTGCATAAACTGTCGAATGTCCTCAATGAAGCACAAGTAGAAACCCTGAATGGATTCCTCAACTTCAGCTAGGGTTGATCTTTCACAACTGAACCTGACACTCTAGAGTCTTCAAACCCTCGAGCAAATGGTAAGGATTTAGCTTCAACAACTTACCCCGTAGGTAATGAGAAATGTAAACCAAATGAAGTGTGTTCAAATGCTTAGCCATGAGCTCCTTATAAGGATCTCTTGAAGATATCCAGAAGCTTCTAGAAGATTCTCACTTTATTCCTCAAGTGACTATTATTTTATTATTAAGTCTCTTACTTCAGTTTTATTATTAAATTAATTAAATACCAAGTCATTGCTTTAGATATAATATTTTATTAGAATAACTTAATAAATAATTAATTTAATAACATCTCCAATTCGCGGACATTGCAAAGACAACTTTATTAAATTAAATTAAATTATTCTTCTTTTCATTCTCCAAGTTAGCCTATAAGAATAAAATAGGCTAATGGAGCTTTTCTGAATGCCTAGGTCGAAGAAGGGGACATTAGAATGTAGTTTCTTTGGATGACAGGAAATCTATTTGAGGCCCTGTTTTCATTGTAGGATTTGGTTTGATATCGTTGGGGAGCAAAAAACAAACCATTGTAGTTTGGTCCATAGTTCACATACTCTCCGATTACTCTCCGAGTAGCAGAGTAATCTCTAAAAAATTTGCATGTTGAGTAATTTCTTCTTTAACTAGCAGTTAGTATGCGAATGGATTTTCTCCCGTCAAACTATTGAGTAATCGCCAGTAGCTCGCAAAAAACACATAAAGTTGGCATGTTTGTGTGTGTATAAATATGTGTGTGTGTGTATATGCATGCAAACTTGTCATCTTGTGTGCATGTTTATAGATATGTATGTGTGCACAGTGTAGTCTTGAGTATACACATACATAAATATCCACATACATTTGCCGAGTTTTTCCCGAGTCAAATTTTTTGGGCATGCTGAGTACTCTCTTATTCCAAGTATGTAAACTATAGTTTGGTCTACTATAGAGGGAAAAATTGCGTTGTAGGTGGAGTTGATTTTGGAGCAATATGATTTGGCATCTTGAGAAGCATGGGTGTTTTTGAGACACATCCTACTATTTTGTTATGCGACAATCAAAATGTGTTTGTGAAATAACTCCCTTACAATTTTTTTTGAAATTTTCACATCAACAACTTCACCTGTCAGCATTAGCAAAACCAAAACTAGCTAGGAAAGTAACCCTACACCAAGAATGTTCACCATGTTGTCCCTGATTTTTGACTTATTAAAAATTGGGATAACCAATCAAAATTTTGATAAAATTTTAAGATTTTTTCTTCTAAGGCACGTATTTCGAGGTGCAAAGATTAGCAAATCTCAATTTTAAGTCTATAGTCCTTTGGGTTACCACTTTTTACACATTCTCGTTCGTTTTCGTGAAATTCTGAGTCATTTTTAGTGTGTTTTTTGTCAAATTCGGGTTTTTCTGACATCACTGCAAGTAGGAGTTTTTGAGTTTGACTGCAAGTTAATAATAGGAACTTTTTGTGTCTATTGCAAGTCACTTTGTTTTTATTTTCTCTTTTTAAAAAAGCCTTTTTAGGAACTTTTTGAATAACTTGCGAGTGTAGGAACTTTTTAAGTTCTTTGCAAGTTACTTTTTCACTTAAGTTACTTGTAATGACTTGAAAAAGTTCCGATTTCACTTAAAGTAACTTGTAACTACTCTAAAAAGTTCCTATTTTATTTATTTTCACTTGCAATGACTCTTAAAAAGCCCGATTTTAATAAAGAACACTTGCAAATTGTCATGAAAAACCCAATTTTCATTAAAGTCACTTGTAATGACTTTTAAAAGTTCCTATTTGAGTTAAGTTACTTGTAATGACTCCAAAAAGCTCCGATTTCATGAAAATTAACTTGTAAAGTGTCTTGAAAAGTCTGATTTGAGTTTTTAAGCTTGCAATGTGTCATAAAAAACCCGATTTCTCTTGTTGCAGGTTTGTTCCTCTTTATTTTTGTTGTTTATTTTCATTTTAATGTCTTGAATCTCTTGCTTTTTGGGCGCCATTATGTGTACTTGAATTTGGATTTGTGAGAAATGTTCTTGGGATGCAAAACGCGTTTTTTTCTTTCAATGAAAAACGTCATTTGCTGAAAACGTTTTTCTTATCATGCGAAATGCGTTTTCGATATCCATTTCAAACGCCTTCCATTTCATACCATATGTCTCTCATTCTATTTGAAATGCCATTCATTTCATGATAAACACGTCCTTCATTCGCCATATCCATTTCAAACGCCATCCATTTTTCATTCATTCACCCTTCCTTATTCAAAATGTGTTTCAATATGAAAATGTTATTCTTCATTTTCAAACACGTTTTTCATTGTCATTCATTTTCTAAATGCTTTCACCTTGCTGAAAAACGTTTTTCTCTCTCTTTCATTCGCCTTCCCATTCACTTTTCATTCATTTTCCTTCATTTCATATTCATTTGCCATTACCATTTTTCTTCATCATCATTATCATTTTCTGCAAAAATGATGTTCTTGGCTGCAAATCGGGATTTTTTCCAATCACTGCAAGTAGGGCATTTTTGTCTAAAATGCAACTACAAGTTAGCACAAGGAAATAAACTTGCAATGGTTTCCTATTTCCTCCTACTTGCAATCAAGAAATTACTCTTTACAAGTTGGTATTCACTTGCAATGTCTCTTCCAAAACCCGAATTGCAAATAAGTCACTTGTAATGAATATTCTATGCTAAGGAGCAGTCATACAAAGTTGCAGACCTGAACATGAAGATTTTAAGAATGAACTGGTTTTTCAAGAGGGAAAATCCACACCGTCCTTTTTATTACCATGATTGCCAATACAAAAGAGAGTTAGTTTGTGTTTATATAACTAATGTTGAAGCAATTTTGTAGACGGTTTGTGGAGGAGAAGCGGGAAAGATTGGAAAACTGAGAGAAGACACATCAAAATGGTCATGTTTTGACACTTTTTGATTAGCGGTTAATGAAGATGAGCAGCAATGTATGTCAAGAGAGAAAACAGATGTCATTCTTAAATAGGTTGTAAAGTGCTTTTTCAATAAAAAGGGAAGTTACATCTACATTAGTTATGGATGCTCTCTATAGTGGCTACAAAGCTCTTGAGTGTCAAAATGCAAACAATAAGGGAAAAGTAGAAGTATGGGCCTATAGGTTATATCATCACTCGTTGTTTGCGTAGAAAGATGTGTTTGTGCTGGCTGATGATGTGTTATCTTTGCGCGAAAAGGCTGCATCTGAATCATTGCCGCCATTGAAGGATGACAAGGGCCCTCAAAATCATACAAAAGATGGAGGTTCAGGTGACGATTTTGGTAGGGACTCTGTTGACTGTGATGAAAAATGTCTCACAAAGTTAGGGAGGAGAATTGTTGAAATATTTTGTGCTGGCATACTTCTACAACAATCATGTTGAAATGACCTATCAGAAAGATGTTTCCATCAAAATGCAAGAGGAATTGATTCATGAAGAGAAGCAGCAGCAGTCCTAAAGTGCAGACTTTCAGGAGTCTTAGAAGTAAAAAGATAGATCATAGATATGTGCAAGGATAACACAAAAAAGCTAGACAGAGATCTATAAAGAGTAAAGAATAAAGAATAATTGAACAAAATGAAGGACATTCATGCCAAGGGAAAGTGATGATATTTCCAAGAGATCTTTAAAAAGGATATTCTTCATCAAAATATCTTCTTACCTATGGAAATTAGTAACATGCAAAGGCAGTCCTATACAGGTCTATTGAGATAGGACGGTGAATCAAGACATCTTAGAATTGTGAAAAGGAAAAGACAGTTGATTAAAGAGCAGTTTGTAACAACATGATGGCTTCATCGATGGAGGATGACATATAATTTACTTCTGTTATATTTTATGTATTTTGTTTTGACAAGTTACGTGTGAAAGCAAAAATTGTAATTGCAAGTGTTTCTTTCACTTGCATTTTTGTAAAATGTAATTACATGTAAGTTAACTACAAGTTAAGATAAATTAGGATTGTAATATGGAATAAGTCAATTGCAAGTAGTTGGTGGTTGAGAGAATTTCTCAAGTTAGTTGGGATCCTCCCACCTTTTTCTCATGATCTCTCTCCTATAAATACTTGAGGGGGTCCTTTGTAATTATATATATCTTTTTGGCAAGCAAGAAAACTCTGCAGAATTTTATACTCCTATAGACTTTGAGCTTTATAGTTATAAGTTTATCTTTTTCAAATAATATCAAAGAGTTATAGATTTCAGACTTTGTGTTGAAATCCTACTTTGCATCCATTGTGTTCTTATGTCATTTTGGAGCATTATTTTGTGATTATTTGGAGATTGTAGAAGATTGCTAGGGAGAGCTTCAATTAAAATATTTTCAGACTTTGTGCTGTAAATGTTGAAGATTGAATTCATAATTTAGAAGTTCAAAAGAATTACAAGTCTTTGTGCTCGTAACGATTCTCATTCATAGTAGTTAATAGATACATCATATTCGCAGACTTTGTGCTTTCTTATGCTGTATATTATAATTAGAATTATCTTACAAAAGGGTAGATAGGATTGCAGATTTTCAAGACTTTGCGCTTGAGATTGTTTTCCCGTCCCAAAGGAAGTGACGAAAGTCTTTGAGCTTTCAGGAAACTTCATTTCCTTTCTACTGAATTTATTGCAAGCTGCTATTTAAGTTTATTTAAAAATTCATATTACTTTTTCTGTGAAGAGAAAAGAGTTTAATCTTTCCTGAAACAAGAGGAGAGATTATCGTTCCACCCATATTTGTTTTTAGTTAATTAGATAGGGGGAGCCTTCCCTTAAATAGGAGAGTTTAACTCACACACTGTGTTGAAATCACCATTTTGCCAAACCTCCTAAGTTTACAAAATATTCAACCAACACACCAAGATCCCAATGATGGGCGAGGTGATAGCATATGGCACTGGGGATTTTTAGCAAAGAAACTGAAATGCTGGAAATTACAATGCGTATGCAACTTGACTACTTATTCTGCGGGAGTAGTTTGACGGCTCAGCTGATCCGCGTGATGAGAATTATAAAGTGCATGAAAAGTAAAGTATGGGCGGCTTGCCGAGCCCTTCCGCTTGTTCAGCAGGCAATACATAAATGAAAAGCTAAAAGTAAATGGACGGCGAGGCCTGTCCCTTCCACTAGTAGTGGGAATTACAATATAAAGTGCAGAAATATTAAATGACTGAATTAGTACTACTGATTTTAGCGTTACAATGAAAGTAATCTGCAAATTACAAGTGAGCAAGCTGTCCAATCCTCTGCAAATGATATTATATGTTCTTCCAAACTTCAGAAGCCTCCCAAATATGAAAAACCAACCAAAAATTAAAACTTCTACAATCTGATACAAAAAACTAGCACTTAGAAAATGCAAACCAGCAAGACTAGAACCACTACCAAATGCTCCTAACTCATCCAATACTCCTCCAATGAACCTGAAATACGATGCAAATGAGACTAGGGAAGATGGTGACCAAGTCTAGACTCTGAAACTGCATCAAACAACCAACATTGATTTAAGCATGAATTACAAAGCATCTACAGGCATGGTACGACCTAGAAAGAGTGGCAACCTTCAAGATAAAATTCGATACCTCATGATAAAATCTGAAAAGCAGCAAAACGGGATGCCTAGGCCATAGGAATGGAATGAGCAACTACCTAGAACCAACAAAAATTCATCTAGAGAGGTACAAACAAAAACGTGCTTTTGCAAGCACTTAACCGACAAACTATAAATTGTAAAAACACACCAAACATCAAAAAACATCAATATTAAACTTCTCCATAATGCTCAATCTGTCCTACAGTGTAAAAAACAATCTCTATCTCAACTAGTTCCTATCTTCCAAGCAAGAAACCAAGATTGCTAAGAGGTATGCATTCCTCGAAGCAAGTGAATCACCATTTCGGCAGCACTTCGTTATAATTTCTTCATGGATGATGAGAATGAAGCCCAACACTCTTGTTTATAACCTTTCCTCTCCAAATTCAAATTCAACTCCCTCCAAAATGGACGCCTAACTCAAATTCACATTCACTTTCCAATAATTTGCAATTTGCATTTCATTTCAACCTTCTCCAAGTTGTCCATTTCAAGAAGGCAATATACTTTATCAAAAATACAAATAAAGTATAATGTGGTGTCTAAAATAATAAAGTGAAATGCTTTATAAAAATAACTTATTCCACCATTAAGGCGTCCACCAAGCCTTTTCAATATTTCACTTTATTAAAATATTTTACCTAGAAGCTTTGACCTGCCAAAAGTAAGTCCAAGAGTTTGGGAGACCAACTGCTCAAACAGACCTGCCAGAAATAGCCTTTGAACTAGCCTGTTGAAACCCTGCTAAAAAGAGCAATGCTAAAAAATAACACCTATTAAAAATAGCATACTGCTAAAAATAGTAAGTGTGTCCAAATGCATTTTAACCACATTTTGTGTAGCTGTCGCAACTTACTAAAAATAGTAAGTCCGGAAAGGTCCTTTGTTTTAGTTGCATGTCACCGTTGCGAAGCTCTCTGAAAACCTAGAAGGAATCCAAAATCCAAACTGCAAAACTCCAACATGCAAGCCTCCAAAACTACCAAAACATCCTCCTACAAAATAGGAAACCCTAATTACTGCTATCGACTAGCCTACAGGCCTTCGGAATAGGTTAATGGCCAATTACACTGATCACTGTTGAGAAGGGGACATTACAGTCTGCCCTCCCCAAGATTGCTTGCCCTCAAGCAATCACAAGTCTGGATGTTGCAAAATCTTCTCATTCTCCCAAGTAGCATCCTGAATAGGCAAATTCTTCCACTTCAGCAAATACTCTTTGATTGTCCTCCTCAAAGAGCGATCTATGGAATTGATGATCTCCTCAGGAACCAAAACTAACTATCCTTCCTCATCCAATGGAGTTAAATCTGAAGAAGCAACAACATTGTGCCCAAGTGCTTTCTTGAGGCGAGACACGTGGAAAACAGTGTGAACTCTGCGACTCGCTGGTAACTGCAACTCATAGGCCACATCTCCAACTCTCCAGATGACTCTGAATGGCCCATAGCAACTTGGATTGAGTTTCTCTGCTCCACTCTTCTTGAGAGAAGACTGTCTGTAAGGATGGAGTCTAAGATAGACCATGTCATCAACCTCAAATGTGCGCTCAACATGCTGCTGATCAGCGGACATCTTCTACTGATTCTGTGCAAGATGGAGATTGTTCTTCAAGTACTTCAAAATGTTTTGGCTTTGTTGCAACATATCCCTTGCTTGAGGGTGTAAAGTGCTGTGCCAAAACTGATCCAAAAACACTGATTTTCTACCTTTGGAATTTTGACAAACACTTTGCTTGCAACCTTGAACTTGCTGGTAATTGATTTTAGATTGTATTTGAAATGCTTTTGATGAATGCAAATGCAAGATAATTTCCTTCCAAATGATTCTAAGCATCTACCAATGTCCTAAGATGATGTGCAATATGTTTTTGTTCTTTCTAAATGCATAAACATGAAATGCTGATGTAAAATGTAAACCTACAGCCAAGGAACATTTGTACAAACGCTTGGCATGCAAACTTGGTTCAATACAATGCAACTAAACATGAACGGCATTTTAACAAATAGTTGTCATGCAATTACTTGAATGCAAAGAACTACTCCAGCCATTGACATTTCGTCATACAATTTGTAGCCAAACTCCTTATAACTCCAAAATGATATTGCAATGGAATGAAAAAGTTACAAACTAAAAATGATATGCAACTCCTTCTAATCTATATTGGCTTATAAACTGATTACAAAAATTTGCCAAAACTCTTGGCATACAACTTGCATCCAAATGCTATTACAATGCTGATATAGATTATGCATCTACAGCTGTCATAGGGCAGCGACTAATATATGCAAGAACCTATGTAAATGCAACAAGGAACCTGGTTAATGTTGAATGGAGATGTTGATGAAGACTTGCTAGCTGACGTGAGTCCCGTAATATGCCAAATTGCCCCTGTTTTGAAGTTGCAGCTTCGATTAAATTCGTACCAGCCTGCTGTAGACTTAAACAACCATTAACATCAGCGCCTTAACCTCAAGATTGCAGCGCTTCACTCCTTAGGAGAAATCGGTGCAAACATATGTACTCATGATGCAAATCCAGAAATCTGAAGATGTAGTTCGATGGCAGCAGAAACGTCTACAAGAGTTAACACTTAAGCACCAATCAATGTATATTCTTACTGTGAACTGCCAACTGTCCCTTTTATGACTGCGTATTCTTCCTCCAAAAGCCACGATTTTCATCGATAAAAATCTGAGTTATTCTTCTTTGCAAAATCGTCCCAATGTGAAAGCAAGTTGATACAAAAACAAACTGAAATTATTCTCTCAAGTGATCTCCAAATCGATTTTTCCTTTAATAGCAAAATTTGGCCAAAGGCCACAAAATTTTGTCAATGCAAGCTCAAATAGGAAGTCTAAAGTAACCTCCTCAATTTTCCAACTAGGATTGGTGTTGCACAACCGAAATGGGCACTTAACCAGTTAGGTTTGATCTTTCCCAAACGAAGATTGAAAATCAACAAGCTAAGCATTCGGCTTTAGCAGTGTAGTAGAAAAAGTGTATTCAACTCAAGATATCCAAATGCATAGCCAAAGCCTCTTTTTATACTTTTTCAGCCTCATCACCAAGAGACTTCTAGAAGATTCCTGTTGATTCCTTAAGTGACTCTATTATTTTATTATTAAGTCACTTAAGTCACTTTTTATTATTAAATTAATTAAATAATAAGTCATCCCTTTTGATGTTTTATTTTTTGGAACAACTTAATAAATAATTAATTTAATAACACCTCTTGATTTAATTAAATCATCAATTAAGCTATCCTCATGAAATATCAATAATTTGGACAACTTAATTAAATCACCATACCTCCAATTCGGGGACATGACAGTCCTCCCTTCCCAAAGATTGCTTGCCCTCAAGCAATCCGCACTGATAATCCAACTGGATTGCCAAACACCTGATACCGGAATGGAGGAACACTGCACCTGTCAACTACCACCTAGATCCCAATTGAATCTGCCACATGTGCACTCCCAATCTCTATTGGCAGTATTTGAAGAAGTCGCAGAACTCAATGTAGCCATGTCATCAAGACCTCCCTCAGAAAGCAACTGCAAATTTCCTGACTCACTATTAGGAGTGAGAAGGATACTATCGTGAATGCCACCTACTCCCTAGAAAGAGGCTGAATCAATACTGATATCCAATGTGCAAGTCTTAGAAGAAGTCAGCTTCTTAACAAGGTTAACGAGGTGGTCACGATCTGAAAGAAGGTTCAAATAATTTGACTTCATTTTTTCATACCTTCTTTGACAACCTGCAAGTCATCAAGAGAAGACTTTGCTCCAATCTCCTTTTGTCTCCTCTCTAACTGTACTGCCCAAAGATGTTCCTCCATTGTTTTGTGCATCCTGTCATGATGGGATAGGGCTGCAATAATCTCATCCTCCTTCACCTTCAACTGAGTCTCCAAGCTATGAACAACTTCAGTCTCATATGAAGAGTCTCTACCTGTTCTTGTTTCCTCAAGCACATCTCATCATCCTCATTAGAACAATTTGTGTTTTTAGATTCAAGGAGTCTTCTAATGTTGTCAATCCTTTTTTTCCTTGCTATGTTAACAAGATTGACCTTTGCTTTGACTTCTTCGATTGGCAGCCACCAACTTAGCCTCATTGGCTTTCCTCATCCATTCTTTGTTCATCTTTTCAGATCTCCTTACTTCTTCCATGCCAAAATAAACAAAATAAGTCATTTTCTGATTGATATTTTCATGTCTAACAATTGGTGTAGGGCTGCCATCAATGGTTGCTACCGTGTCATTGGTTTGATCATGAACCAAAGCTCCTATCTCATGAGAATGATGAGACATCATGCTGCTGTCCCTAAACCAATCAGTAATCATATCATGCCATTGTAGAGTGTCACCCTCATCGTGTGTAGTCAAATCACTAGTGGCTGCTCCACTAAGTAAAGGATCAACTATCTCAACCACCTCTACATTTTGAGTCTTCAATGGTCCTTCATTTACCAAACCACAATCTGATTCTTCACTCAATGAAACATCACAAAAAGACTCGTCTTTATGTAGCTGCTCCAAGGTGTCTTCCATCATCACTTGCTCTTCTTTACTCTTGAAGTCATCATGGAGTGTCATGTTCTCCTTAGGATCAGCAGTATGCTGGTCACTAACTGCTGCAAATTTATCATGGAGATTCTTAGATGTTTCACCTGTAGATACCTCATGCTGCTCCTTTTTTCTTAGTGAGGTATTCCATGACTCCAAACTTTTCTTCATAGAAATCTGCAGTTGAATCAATGGCTCCATCCAAGCTTCCTTTGAATTGCTGAAGAAGAGAAGCTCATTTCTAATCTCTTGAGGAAGTGTAAGGTACTTTTCATAAGCTGATATTATATCATCCATGGAACCCAAGACTCACCCTGATGTTTCCCAACAGGCTGGCAAGATCCAAGCTCTGATACCACTATAAAGTGCCTTGCCAAAACTGATCCAAAAACACTGATTTTCTGGCTTTGGAATTTTGGCAAACAATTTGCTTGCAACCTTGAACTTGGTGGTAATTGATTTCAGATTGTATTTGGAATGCTTTTGATGAATGCAAATGCAACATAATTGCTTTCCAAATGATTCTAAGTATCTACCAATGTCCTAAGATGATGTGCAATATGTTTTTGTTCTTTCCAAATGCATAAACATGAAATGCTGATGTAAATGTAAAACTACAACCAAGGAACATTTCTATGAACGCTTGGCATGCAAGCTTGGTTCAATACAATGCAACTAAACTTGAAAGGCATTTTAACAAATAGTTGTCATGCAATTACTTGAATGCAAAGAACTACTCCAACAATTGACATTTCGTCATACAATTTGTAGCCAAACTCCTTATAACTCCAAAATGATATTGCAATGGAATGGAAAAGTTACAAACTAAAAATGATGCGCAACTCCTTCTAATCTATATTGGCTTATAAACTGATTACAAAAATCTGCCAAGACTCTTGGCATACAACTTGCATCCAAATGCTATTACAATGCTGATATAGATTATGCATCTACAGCTGTCATAGGGCAGCGACTAATATATGCAAGAACCTATGTAAATGCAACAAGGAACCTAGTTAATGTTGAATGGAGATGTTGATGAAGGCTTGCTAGCTGACGTGAGTCCCTTAATATGCCAAATCGCCCCTGTTCTGAAGTCGCAGCTTCAATTAAATTCGTACCAGCCTGTTGTAGACTTAAACAACCATTAACATCAGCTTATTTCTGCATCATTGCCAGGGGATAGCGAAATCTTTTCTGTTGCTTCTCCCCGAGGCAGTGGGAGTTTTTCTGCTATATACACTTTTCTCTGTTGTGAGAAAAAGGGCCGGAATTTTGAAGGAACACTGGTTTAGGAAAAGACGCTAGACCTTTATTATTGTTTTATTTTATTGCAAAAGACTTTCAGGGTGTGCCAATTGTTCGGCCTTTCTTTTCTTTCATGCTATTTGATTAAACTGTAAACTGTGCTTTTATTGTCTGGGCATTTCATTTGAGAACTTCTATATATATTGAATGCAGGTTTACTGGTCTAGATCATGTCTAATGACTTTTCTCGGCAGTAGGAATGTATGCAATGTTATTTTATGTGAATGAATGGATTGTCTGTGCTATAATCTTCAATTTTTGCTCTTCTGGAACACTACAAATACCTATCAGACCCTTATATCTATGATTTATCGTGCGTATCATTAATTCTTGACGCATCGCCTTAGGTTATACTTTATTTTATTATATCTGTTTCCTTTTTCCTTTCCAAACCCCCATTATAGAAGAAGCCGACTTCTCTAAAAACCCGGAGGTCACTCAGTTTAGAGCAAAAGGTCCCCCATAAACTGAGTTTCCCATAAGACACTGTTACCTTGGCAAATTTTGGCGTCAACAGTTTGTTCTTTTTTTTGGCATGCCCGGTGGGACAAAGTTTAAATGAATTTGGGCTTTAGAAGGGTGTATGAGCCATTGGCTTGTAATTAGATCCCAAACCGCAAGCAACCCCAGTTTACTAGTATCTCCACTAGGAACAGTGTAGGCTGCAAATTAGTTGGTAACCGTTGCACTCCCGCTACCCGTTCTTCTAAGCATGTTGCCAACTGGCAACATAAATTACGTGGCATGGGACGTCGAAAGTCCCCTAGTAGCCCTAGTAGCACCCACTGTTTGCGGTGCTATCTTGGTTTTAGCTATGAAAGCTATACGCAAGTTTACCGGAGATGCCTCGAGAATATTGGCGAAAGATCTGCAAGATGTGGCGGACGTGTGTCTAGTGCATGGGATCACAGCACAAAATGTAGCTCTAAGGCTGCTCGCCGCATCTTTTAAAGGCAAGGTGCTGGATTGGTACCAAACACTGTCACGTAGCACTATTCGCACTTGGGACGAGCTCGGAGATCCGTTCTATCAGAGGTTCTCAAATGACGGAGATCGTTCTTCATTGTATTATCAACTATCTGTCATAAAACGAGCTCCATAGGAAGTTTTGACGGATTTTAATGCCCGATTCCACACGAATTGGCAGAGGATCCCTGTTACTGTACGCCTGACTCCTGAGTTGGCGTTCATATTTTATCTGAAGTCCATCAATCTCGACATTTCTATGATGATCAAGTCTTTGGGAGGAGCTACTGTACCAGATGCTTACGGTGTCGCTGTCAAAGCCGAGAATCATTTGATAGATTGCGGAAAGTTGCCTCCTCGGCCTATCATACTAATATTTCCTGAAATATCGGTTTCCAGTTGCTGCACAAGAAGTCGCGTCAACTAGCGCGCCTCCAACTCCCCAGTCAATGCACAAATATGCGGCAGCGGCACAAAATGTTGCCTCTACAAGCGGTTCTTCCAAAGACGAAATGAGTGATCTTAAAGAAATGTTGCGGACTATGGAAAATGATATAACCACCCTCAATCGAAACCAATTAATGCCTTCGAAGTCTACCTATCAAAATTATCAAGGCGAACGACCCTCATATCAGTAGAATCAGTACCAAGGCGGTTCCGCACTAATTCACTAGCTCCGACGGTCAACCAAATGGTGCTGGTGCCTACTCCGCTGACGAGTGCTTCACCAAGCTCGAGTAGGGAATTAACTGCGGGGCAGAACAACCTTATTGATGACATCAATCTGTGGTGTTTCCTTTGCAGCGATGCGTATATGCCCTGGAATTGTTCGCGTGGCAACTTACAACAAAAGGTGGCGGAACAACGCAGCCAAGGTGCGATGCCAGACCACGGAGGTTATGTATATGCCTCACCACAAATGGAGAGTGCGGTTCTTACCGCGTAAATGCAAGGGATGTCTCTAGAACATGAATCTAACATCGCTCCTGATCACGCGCTCTTCTCATGGATGGAGGAAGAAGAAACGGTGTTTGCTAATGATACGTCCATATCCAAAACACCGCAAGTGCAATCTTAATATAACACTCGCTCAAAGAGGAGATTTACCGGCGAGTCAGTTATTCTGCATCTAGCCAGCTTGCAACTTAAAGGTGCTTCCGATGAAATACTTGGCACTTCCACTGCACCGCTGCCATCTCAACTGTTGAAGGAAATTATCATAACAAGAGTAAAGGAGCAGAAACCTCCGAGTTTGCCACCTTTTAATGTGGTAGAAAAATTGAAGAAATCATCCGCTAATGTGTCTCTATGGGACATTCTAGCTATCCCAAAGTAAAAAACGCTATTACAGAAGGCGCTTCAAGAAGAGGTCAGCACAGCGCCGACAGAGCAGTCAGCCAATGTAGAGGTTGTTAATCAACCACCGCCGGCTAAAGTCCTTATGAACAATACAAAAGAATCCCCTGTCGAAGTTAGAGATAAGTTGAAGCCCCAACCGTTCTTCTTAACTCTCATTATAGGGGAGAAGTTATTGCACAATGCTATGATTGATTCTGGCGCTAGCACCACTATTATGCCTAAACAAATAGCTAAAGCTTTAGGACTCAGCTATGATCCTATGAAAAGGGGGGTAATGCAGCTGTATGAGAATAAAGTTGAAACCATAGGTGTCATCAAGGCACTTCCTTTAACTCTATTTGCTTTCCCTAGTATTACAGTACCGCAAGACACTGTTATCATAGATGTTCCTCCCATGTTTGGCTTCTGTCTATCCCGAGAATTTACTTCAAAGGTGGGCAGATACCTGTCCTTGGATTGGTCACATCTGATTTTCAGAACCAAGCACGGTGCAAAAATGAAGATAGAATCGGAGGCTCTACATTCTGAACATGTAGTAGATGAAGCCTTGATCAATTTTGAAGCCGCGCATACCTCCATCACCAAGCAATAAATGTATTGCGTTGAATTACTAGAGGAAGAAAAGGTGAGTGGAGACCGAGATGACCTAGAGGATGCTCTGTTGAGTGAACACATGGACAGTGACCCTTTCAGCAATTATCATGCTACAGGATTGGGCATCTATGTGATTTATGATGAAGACCAAGTGCTCCCGAAGGTTGCCAGAGAGTTCGAAGGTGGCCAGGCAAATGAGCTATGGAGGCTGTACTTTAACGGAGCAAGAGGTAAAGTAGGCGTTGGAGCAGGGATATGTTTAACATCTCCACAAGATCAAAAGATACTAAGCTCTTTCCGCTTCCATTTCGCTTGTTCAAACAATAAGGCCAAATATGAAGGATTAGTTCAAGGTTTAAGCCTTGCGGAGCGAATGGGCATTGAGCAATTAAATGCGTATTCGGAGTACCGCAAGGCAAGTTGTTAGGACATGTGGTATCCAAGGAAGGAGTTTCAATCGACCTCAAACGGGTGAAAGCTATCAAGGAACTCTTTCCGGTGAATAAGAAAGGTGTTCAGTCCTTCCTGGGCAAGGTAAATTTTGTTAGCAAATTTATTTTCGAGTTTGCGGGAATAATTAAGCCGATCACTCTGATGCTTAAAAAGGATCAAACATTCAAGTGGACGACCGAAGCTCGGGAAGCCTTTGAAAAAGTCAAGGATGCTATTTCCGCAGCTTCGGTACTTGTTAATCCAGATTTATTTAAGGATTTTATAATGTATGCATTCAGTAGCAAGTCCAGTCTTGCTACTGTCTTAACCCAAAAGGATGTTGAAGGAAAGGGAGAACATCCAGTGGCATTTTACTCCCAGACCCTGAAGGAATATGAGACGAATTATAGTTTCGTCGAAAGACAAGCCTTTGCAATAGTTAAGGGACTTAAAAAGTTCCGCCATCTAATTTCCTGCAACAAAGTGTTTGTTTATGTCGCACATTCGAGTGTGCGCGAATATATCATGGAGGGAGAAATCACAGAAAAAAGAGCTAATTGGATCACTAAGATCCTTGAATATGACATTGAGGGAAAACCCACTAAAACTGTCCGAGGAAGAGGACTGTGTGAATACAGGGCGCAGAACGAGGAGATACCCGCCGAAGGAGAGCAACCGAAGCTTGTTCTGATAAATGAGCCAGAATCTGAGGGTTGCTGACTAACAGATAGAATGAGGTTTATGCAAACATGAAAGTATCCGCTAGGTCTTTCCTCCCAAAAGAGGAGATACTATCGGCTGCAAAATTACGGATATGCGCTAGTGGAAGGGGTCCTTTTCAAAAGGAATTTCAATGGTCTCCTCATGCGATGCGTTACTACAGAGCAAGTGAAGAGAATCCTTGACACGTTCCACAACGACGCCGCGGGCGGACACTTCTCCACTAAGACCACCACCATCAAAATCATGTGCGCAGGTTACTACTGACCCACATTTTTCAACGACTCCCACTCTTTGGTAAAATTTTGCAAAAAATGCCAGTTCTTTACTGATAGAAGGAAGAATTCCGCAATGCCTCTCAAACCTATAGTGGCGGACGAACCGTTTGCACAATGGGGCCTGGACTTCATCGGGATGATTAATGCCGCTTCTAGTGTCGGGCATAAGTGGATTATGACCGCCACAGATTACTTCACAAGATGGACAGAGGCCGTTCCGCTTAAAAACGCAACAGAGTCATAGATAGTGGATTTCCTCGAAGAGCTGGTGACAAGGTTCGGTCCTCCAAAGACTATCATTTCCGATAATGCCAGAGCTTTCCTAGTTGCAAAGGTATGTCACTTTGCATTAACAAATGGCATATTCCTTAAGACATCATCAAATTATTACTCACAGGGAAATGGCCTAGCGGATTAAACGAACAAGAACCTAGTCCGACTCCTTAAAAGAATTGGTTCGGAATACTAAAGAGAATGGCATAAAAACCTCTAAGTGGCGCTCTGGGCAAACTGCATAACTCCTAAGCAAGTCCTTAAGACTTCGCCTTATGAGTTGGTATACGGGAAAGAGGCACTGTTGCCTATATCTATGGAGATTCCAGTGCTCAAACTGTTGAAATCCCCCGAGATAGAACAAAATGGCGCCATGGAGGTTTGGCTTGCCGAATTGTTAGAAGTACAAGAAAAAAGGGAGAATTCCCAATAGCCATGACAAACCGCCAACAAGTGGTCAAGCGATGGTTTGACAAGAAGGCTTTTGACCAAGGCCTAAAGTGCAGAGACTTAGTACTGAAATATGATAAAAGGGCTGCTAAGCCAGGTTAGCATGGTAAATTTGATAGCCTATGGGAGGGCCCCTTTAAAATCATTCAGTACAGGGACCATAACGCTTTTGAGTTAGAAAGTATGGAACAGGAACCCTTAGGAATTCCGGTCAATGGGATTCATCTTAAGCTGTTTCATTATGTGCCAAGGTCTATTTTTGTACATATGTAAATAACACTTTTATTTTATTTCCCTTTGTGTTGGCCGGTCTTTCTTGAAATTGGTTCGTGTTTTTGCGGAAATAACCTGTAATTGCAGAAAGTAGAGTAGCGGGATTGATTTACATTTAAATACATCCATGTGCAAAGAAAATGAACACATATGCTAATAAAAGGGCCCATACAATAGATATGTAGAATGGAAGAAAGAGCCGTGAATTTTTATAAAGATATATGTCTATTTATATATATATTCTTTTGTTTTTACATTGCAAGATGGCTGAGCAAGCCATAATCCAAAAAATATATGATTATACGAGCTATTCTTTCATTTTCGCTATATCTATAGCCTTTTTCAGGCTTATATACAAAACTGTAAAATAGGTGGCGTATTCAACAACAGAAAATAAAGAAATTGTGGGCATTTTATCTAGGAGCAAGGAGGCGTTTTATCCAAGAGCACGGGAGGTAGCAATTGACACATCTATGGCAGCGTCTACCGCTTCTTCTATGGCAGCGCCTACCGCGTCTTTGTCAACAGGTTCTTCAGCAGCAGAAGCAACATCATTTGGCACAACCTCCATTGGCGAGGGGGAACACCAGGTTCCTAAAGTCGGTATACCAATCAACGTCATAAAATGGTATTACGTTGTAGCTGCAAAACAAAAAGTGCAAGGCCTGGGTAACCCTCTGCCGATGCTCGTCGCGTGTCTGAAGGCGGAATCCACTGAGAAATGGCAGCCATACCACTACCTCTTCTTCCTCAATGTAGCTACGGAGGTCACTGGCTGTAGACAGGCCAACCCCATATGCAGCGTGAGCCACAATCTCACCTAGGCCATTCAGGTACTTTTGTGGAAAAATTTCCTTGACTAGCTTCAGAGTTAAAGGCCTGGGGATACCAATGTCTAACATTGACGCTACAAAGTGTGAGCAAATATCAGTGTTGACACGGTATTTGTCCTCGTACTCTATACAATCCCTACACAGAACCCATTTTATGGCTATCAAAACCAAGGAGTGTTTATTCTTGGTCATTCTCGTCAATTGCCTAGTGGAAATCTCCCCCAGATAAGTTGTCTATGACTTATAAGAGGTTAACCTAACAGGAGTATCCATGATACTGACACAATGCTTCTTCCTTCTAACTAGCACCGAAACTTGCCTACCACCTAGCCTATGAGAAAACTTGGTTACTAAAACTTAGGACTGTGCCAATCACCTATTGTTAAAACTGCTCAAATGCTAAGAGTGATTTCTTTACTACTTAGCGGCCTATTTATAGAAAAAATGAGAAGACGCATGCTAATCCGTTTTGAGAAAACATGATGATAACCAAGTGCCAACTTGAAAGGCGTGCCTGCGTTTGCTCGCATTTCCTGACCATTTGCATCTACAGAGGTACGGTTCAATATGTGCTAGGTTAATAAGAGCTAATTAATTAGCTTTAAAATGGTGGCGCTCATCGGCAGTAAGTTGCACGACTGTAGGCTATTGTTGCATCCCACAAGTGTTTCCCAGAGCCCAAGGCGGGATCCATATCTTTTTAGGCCATGATCGTTTGCTTTGGCTTAATCATTCCGTCCAGGATATTAATTGCCAGCACATACTAACACAAGGTTAGAAGGCAAATTGCCAGCTCAAGTATCAAGGGAATCACAACATAGCACACGGTTGCCAAACGCAATAATGAATTCTTGTTGCCTCGAAATGGCAAGTAATTCATTTTGCACGAGCTGAGGAATTAACGGTACATGTCGAATTAAATGCAAAAAGCACACTTGCATCTACCACCTTGAGAAAAGATAGCCAAATATTGCATGAAAAGGTTTAATGTTCAAAGTCTTTTCAAATATGCCAAGGCTTAAGGTGCAGATAATTTTTTTTAGCATATCCAGAGCTGGATAAAATTTACAAAGAGTTTAGAACTTGCAGAAGTTTTCATCTAAAGAAAAATGTTGGAGAGTTTATCATAGCAAATGCAGGAGGAGATTGGCTAGGAATTGTTTACAGCAATACGGTTGTCAGAAGATGTGTATATCTATGAGGATTTAGCATATGCTACGCCTGGTATACCATGTAAGCCGAAGAGGGCGTATACGATAGAGCTGAACATGCCCAAAGATTGCAGAAACAAGAAAAGGGTTGAGGAGAAATGGGACAATATTTATCACCAACGACTCGCAAAAAATTCTGAAGCCTTAAGAGAAGCAGCCTGTGCAAGATTGAAGGCACCTAGGGCAGACACACGGACAACAAAGAAGGTTTGGTACAGTGGTCTTCCACAATACATGGTCTCGCTGGTACATTATTGCCCGGAGTTAGTTGATGCTGCCATTCAGCGTTATAACCCTAGCAACCGCTGTATCAAGGGCCGAAACTTAAGAGTTCACATCAGCCCATACGCCATTTGGCATATGCTATGCATCCTGGACCCAAGTAAAAGAAGAGAGAAAATTGAGTCCCTTTACCCTAGTAAAGGAGAAAAAACATTGAAGGCGATGAAAAAGAACTCAAATTTCTTGATGGAGGAGATTGGTAAGAAAAGAGTCCCAGATGCTAAATTGCCAAGTATCCCGTTGCCGCGCGGTTCATTTCGTGAGGATATGCAGGATGCCATGTCGATGCTAGATTTTGTGTGCAGCCGAGACTCCGATGAAATGGTGGAAACCTTTCAATTGGGACCGGCCTTCCAATTCCGCAAACAGCATGATACCTTCTGGTATGATTTTGCCGAGTTCATGGTGGAGGAAATGATACGGCAAATAAAAAATTACCAGGCGGAGGAAAAGTTTAGATTTCTCTCCTTCCTGGTTCACCTGTTCCTATGTCAAAACCCTGATTTCTTCGGCAGGTATTTTGAATTATCAATTTTTGATGAAAAGGGGAAGAGGAAGCCAGTATCCACGTGGACACCCTTTCTTTCCATATCATATGATTATTATGCATTTTTCGGATTATTTTATAATTCCGGTCGTGCAAGATTTACAAGGAGGAGGTGACATAATCTGGCTCGACAAGGATCAGACCGGATATATGCAGAGTTTTACTCCTGCTTGTGACTGGTTCTTAGGAACAGATTTCACAATTCTCCAGATGCGGGGCTTCACTGGTCAACACTTTCTTCTCCCAGCCTGCGTCACAGATAGGGTGCTTGCGCTTAAAATGTATAGGTAGGTGTGTATCATTGATTTTACTTTCTGCAGCAGCAAAAGTGTCAAGAGAAAATGATTCTTCACTTGTCCGAAGAATTTCAAAACAGTGACTTTGTTAAAGAAGCAATCGGATCAGTTATTGTAGGATAAACTGGCTCATTTAAGGTTGGTGTTGGTAAGTGACAAGTGGGATTACAACCCTTTCAATGACCTGCCGGAGCCGCACATGAAAGTTACTCATGTTCCTTGACCTTACTGGGAAAAGCGACATAACCCGTGAGCAGACAAGGATGGAAATTTTGTTGAACTGGCGCGTATTCCCACGCAAGATTACAAAGGGCCATGGCACAAGTTCTACTTTGCTATGGCAGTGGCCAAAGATAATGTCCACATGGAACGCACCATGTACAACAAGTTGTGGAAGGATGAGGAATGGACTGATGAAAAGATAAAAGCTTTTTGGAAGAATCGCCAAGAAACAGGGCAATTGGATGCTCCTTATGAGAGCTTGAAGGAGGACAAGGAATTTGAAAAATGGTGGGATGATGACCACCCTAGCCCAGACTCTAGCGTCAATAAGAGCGATGACTTGGAGGATGAGTCCGAAGAGTAGGAAGATGAAGCGGCAACTTCTGCGTCCTCCGCGCCGAAGGAGAAAGGCTCTGGACAACCCGCCTATGTAGCCACAAATGTGCGGTTCAACGTATCAAGGGCTTTGTATACACTTCCTTGGGCCGCTACGACAACCAGGGTACCACAGTAGCAAACGATAATAATTGCTGAAGCTCGGGAAGCCCCGCTCGTGAAACGACAGCGTACGAAGACCATTATCGGAGAGGGTTCACAAGAACCCGTCGGAAGACAAGTGCTTGCAGCTAGCCAGGAGCCTGAGGCCGAGGAAGAGTCACTAACGATTCTGGAGCCACCATCAACCAGTCAACAGGTAAAATTCGCTCCTTCCATTGCTTCTCAGTCCTTGGTATGTATCCCTGTCTCAGCGGCAATCCCTGCCATGAGTATTGACCCTCTGTTTCCCACTTTTTATCGAACACATGCTGGAGGTTTCGCCCAATTCTCACAGACCACTCCACCTGGCTTTACTCCTCTTTGAAGCCTTACACCTACTGCTGCCGCTCAAGCTCTCCTTGCCTCGCTGTCCGAAGGTGTGCCCTCTGCGGGCACCCCTACCTCCGCTATTGCTGCGGATCCTCTTCTATCACAACAGGCCGACTCCGCAATAACAACTCCTTCACCATTCCAGCCTATGAGTCCTCCCGCCGATTCACCAATTGAGCCATGGCAAGTGACTAGCCCTTCTACTGGTTTTGAAACCAAGCTTTGGAATGTGCCCCACTTCTCCCCGCAAACTGTCACTCTCTAGAAAAAGCAAATGCCTGGGCCTATCAGGATTACCTATTCATATGCCCTACCTTCTGGTGCTCCTTTCGCAGGCGGACTAGTTTCGTCGCCAACTGAATTTATAGTGCAGATTGACTGCAGAAAGGAAGCACGTGCAAGTAGAATGCAAAAGCGTAAGGCAAATGATGACAGTGCTTCCGCTGAGCCAAAAATACACTCTTTATGATGAGACCCGAAAAGAGCTGAAATTTGCAACCATGTACCCAAGAGTAACCAAGCCTCAGGGGGAGATGCACCCAGAGGACTATGAAATATATGCGGTAGGGCTTGACATGAAGGTGGCCCAACCGTAGGATAAGGTTGAGATTATGGAGGAAACACAACGGGTGGTCACCTCTGACTTCCTTAAAACTGGTCACCAACTAAAGAAAATGGATGAGCAGCTTAAAGCAATAAGGGAAAGAGTTAGTTTTTTCGAGAAAAAAAAGAAATCCATGGAGGCGGATGTTGCACGTATGAAAGAAAGGGCGCTGGCAACAGAGAATGAGAACAACAGACTTCAGGGTGAGCTTGCGAAGATTCAGACTATTGACCCTACCATGGTAAAAGAGCTGCATTCTAAGAATCAGGAGGTGGAGCAGAATTTGCAGCTAAAGAATGAAGAGTTTGAACGACTTTGCCTTGAGTATAGTGAAGGAATGGCACAGAGGAATGAGGCTTTGGAGCACCAACAAACTCAATCTGAGTAGAAAATACAAGAAAAAGAGGCTGAATTTGAGGGCCTAAAAGCTCAATTAGAACAAGAGCTCCAAGAGACAAAGTCCTCTCTGGACATGTACTTAGCAAATCACTCCCGAGCCGAGGAGAATTGGAATAAAAATTTGAGCAGCTTTGCGGAGCAACTGGCGTTCGAGAAAAGGAAAAGGGTAGAGTTGGCTGTGGGCATTAACTCAAAAGACATAGAGATTGCTTCTCTTAAAAGCTCTCTCCTGTCTTCTCCTACACAGCCGAACATTATTCCGTTGGTTAGGCAGTTGTCCATTTCTCACTGGGAAAAGATTAAAACTTTTTGCCTAGCATTGCAGCCCACCCTCCGATTCATCGCCAAGGAATCAAAGCTGAGCCATGAGGCTCATGATACGATTGAGCAGTTCTCACGGTTTATCTTGGAAAAGGTTCCGGAAGCAAAAGATCTGCTTATCGAGCTATAGCCGGTCTCTGATGAAAACCTCGCTAGGGTAGGAATTGAAGATCGGGATGCTGCTGCCCAAACGACAAACAAGTTTATCCTTTGCCACTTTGCCTTTCAGTGCACTAAAGTAGCCACGGCTACTCTGAGCAAGACGATGGACAACATATGGGAGAGTTTCTCCAAGTTAAATAGGATGGGTTTGCCGTCCACCTTCCTTGAAAATGGCTCTATTGCTACGGCCGAGTAGATTGCAGAAAAAATAGAAGAGAAAGAAAATGATCTAGATGCTTTCAGGGATTTCAGTCATCCTCCCACCGCAACCGGCATTTAGGGAGTTATTCATCCGCTTGCACAGCTACTGTTTCATTGTGAAGCAGAGGCTGGTTTACCTAATGCATTGCCTCATAAAGAAACTATTGATCTAAGTGGAGCACAGGAGAATTTGCGCAACATGGTAAGGCCATCTGAGGATGAATGGTCGCCTCTGCAGGCGGCTGTTTCAAATCTTTGACTCCATTATTTGATGAAATGGCGCTCTGGTTTGTGAACCAGAGAAATTTTGGGTTCTCCATTCCGCAAGCGAAACGCCCCTGGTATCGCCAAAAGCTGTTATTAAATATTCAACGAGCTCCCTTCGGGTGTATTTTCCTCTAGATATTGGCCCACGCATCGCAGAAAATCAACTTAGCCTTTTATCAAAAGTCTGCTTTCCCCCCACACGTGTCTGCTCTGTGCAACCTGAGGGTTTCCCTTCCTTTCGCATCTCGGGAATCCCCGCTATACTTCCGTGTGTCGTAGTTGCGGGCTATTTTTTGATCATTCCTTTTTGCTTCCTCATCGAGCTCCGCTCGAGTGCCACGAAGCTCACTCCCAAAGAATTTGGTTGGCCCCACAATTGTTGTCTGCGGTGTACTCTTACTATGTGTCTACTCTTCGCAAATTTTTTAGCGTGAAGGTGAAATAACGACCACGGGTAGCGAATTGCTGCCACGTGTCTCTTTTGTGCACCGGCCGATGATCGCTTCGTCTACTAGTGGATAGTGCTCTGCCCATTCAACACGTATAGCCTTGGCGCAAGTCTTTAGCGGCGAGAGATAAAGGTTCACACGGGCAGCAAAATGCTGCCACGTGCCTAGTCGACGGATCTCGTATTCAAGTGATCAACCAGGCGAACCAAATGCTGCAATTGGCCATTGAATGTCATAATTGTTACATCCCAAATTTTGAAGCTACTATTTACTGCTAATAGATAGGGTAAATGTGAATATAGCGTGAATTTTGAAGATGAATTAATGATGCTTGTACCTTGTTTTCAGTATGAATGTTATCTCACTTGATGTTGTTTCAGTTGATGTTATCTCAGTTGATGTTATCTCAGTTGATGTTATTCATGGTAAAATATTACATAAGGAGGTTAATGAATCATATATACTGCTTTTGTTGTGAGCATTTGATTGCCGTGAGTTTATGACGGTGAATGCAGGTATGAGGACCGTTCCTCCAAACAAAGGAGAAATATCACTCGGGAGAGGAGCTTGGTCGGGTAAACAGTAACAAGAACCATTTGAGCATACACACACACGTTCCTTAGACTAAGTCAGCTAAGTCAAATAAGTTGGTCTTGATAAGTCATCCATAGGCTCTAGGAGTCTGGTTTACTTCTTTGTGCTTTGTGAGTGATGATTGTTTATTTGTTAGACTTACTGTAATATGATCATTGTGTGGAGACGTGAAAGGTTATATGTGTATAGGTTGAATGGGTATGTATACTCATGTATACATTATAAACACGTATCCATATGTATAAGCATATTAATAGAAACGTATGATCGGCAAATGGATATGCCCATACGTATGAGTCAACGTGATATACATATACATACGTATACATGGAGGTATATACGGTTATACACATACACAGGCTACCTATTGTCTGTAGCTATAAATAATATTATAATATTATTGCCTGATGACTACATATGTATGATTTATATATTTATATATCGGGTAAATGCTGACTGGCTCAGATATATTTATATTTGTTAAATATATAGATTTATATATATGTAATTATATATTAAAGATTATATATAATATTATTATAGTTATATTCAAATATATATAAATATTAAATACTCGGGTATTTAAATATTTATATATTTAATATATTTAAAATAACTATAATAATATTTATATAATAAAATATGTAATTGTTTCCTAATGGAATTATATTTTAATATTATTGTCTAGGAAATTTACATATATACATAAATACATGTGTAAATATATATATAAATATACATTATTAAATATTTAAAAGTGAAAATATTTATAAACTCCAAAGTGGAAATATTTGTAAATATTTAAATGAATAAATATTGGACTCAAAAAAGTTAAAAGATTTAAATCTTTTAACATGGGCAAGTTTATTAAAGTGAACTATTAAAAGAATATAGTCGTTAGTCTTGAGCAAAACATGGAAACTTCATAAAGTATCGAACCTTTTTATGAATCAAATATTTGATGTAAACATTTGGGAAATAAACAAAAAAAACACAGCTGAGAGTTTTCACGTGAATAGGAAGAAAGCTTTAACGCAGCAAAAATGGTGGAAGAAACTTTCAGCACTAGATAATAGGGAATGCCAACCAGTGGTTCTGTGTTGTAACAAGCTGAGACTTGACAAAATCGCAGCAAAATGAGTCATGTGTTTTTATGCACCAAGCAAAGACGTTTTTCCTGTAGGTGGCGATTTTTGAGTTTAAAGTTGAATTTTTCTGCTTATGCTGGCTCCATAAGGGTTGATTCACTCCTTTTTGAGATGACATAGGGTTTAGTTGCTTGCCAAGTGACATTTGACTGGGTATAGGTGCCTTGTTGTCATTTTACATGCCCAAAATGAAGGAAATTGTTGCAATTACGGGCTTATAAATACTTGCCAGCTATTCATTGAAAAACATCCTTGTGCAATTTGTTTCTTGCGAATTTGAGAGCTTCCTTGTCCATTGTCTAAACCTGCTGTGTTGTTTTCTATTGCTGTATTTTATCTTTTTGCTGAGAGTGTGAGAATTAGAAGCTTTTATTAGTTGTTGTTAATTGAATGTGCTAAATCCCTTGTAGAAAAGTGAATTAACAACTTCTATTAGAGAAGTGTTAATTAGGAAGAGTGATTTGAAGGAGTCATCAACATTGAAAGAGAATTTTGCAAAGCAGCCATCTCCAAATTGGGAATTTTGGAAGTTGCTGACAGAGCACTGCTGGGAAAAGAGCTCATTATAACAGGCATGATATCTATTTAATAATTCTTGTTTGAAAGCTGCTCTCTTTTATTCTTGAGTTTGATAATTGCAATTAGTATGATATATGCATTTAGTTCATAGCAAATTAGTAATGTTTGATGAACTTTCATTGCATTTAAGGGCAAATGTGTGAGGAATCTCATTGTACTTAAAGGGCAAATGTATAAGGGAAATAATTATAATTAAGGGTGAATGCATAAGGGAATTCAATGCATTTAATGGTAGATAAATTGAAGGATTTAAGGATAAAGGGGTTGTAAAAAGGGGATCAAATGTTTAAAGAAATTAAGGGATTAGCTTAACTTATATTGCATTAAAGGGAAATAGTGGAAAAGAAATTAAGGGATTGGTTTATTTGTTTAACATAAAGGGGAAAATTTATGAAAAGAGATAAGAGGAGAACACTATTGGCATGGATCTTATTTGCTAAAAGCCTAATTGCTTTCAAAAAAGAGAATTGAAGCATTAGAGCCGCTTTTATAAGGTGTTTTTTTTAAGTACATAATAGGAGAAAGAACTTGACTGAGGAATTCAGTAGCATTATATAAAGTATAACATTTAAGTATTTAATTATACTAGCTATGTTGAGCATGGGATGTTTTATGTTTGCTACTGATACATAGGAAGTGAAATGTTGCATTCTAGTTGTAATCTGCTTTAAGTATGATCTCCATATAAGGAGAGTATTGCTGCAATAGTAACTATATACTAGAACCGAAATGAGGATAGGAGTGAAGTAAATTCTATTGGCTTAAGTTATTAGGTTAACTAAGATAAGCCTAGGTTACTCCTAGGATAAAGATTTCCAGTATAGGGGTAATAGGTGAATTACCTGTTATGCTGTGTCATTTCTAGCAGTTAGAATGTTGGAGGAAGTCTAGGGTGACTGAATACCCAATGAAGGACATAACCTACGCGTAGTGTAAAATAAGCCTTAAGTCAAATCGGCCTTGAGTAGTGTATATGATAGATGACTCTGTCAGTCGTTTATTGAACTAAAACTCCTTGATCAAAGTAGTGTAATGTACCTACATCCTCTTAGATCGGGTGATGTTTACACTGCCAGTTCATTGTGATCCTTGTACTAGTTCGAGATTATGAAATAGCAAGGTTCTAGTTGTGTAGGACACAACACTATGCTCAGTTGGTAATCGTTAAAGGATACCTTACCAATCTCTTTGACGAAAGGAGGGCCATCTATTGAATAATGGATGTGCGGGGGACTGCATTATAAGTCTGTGGTTGACGGAAAAGCACCCGAGTGATGTTTCTCCTCCACAGCAAGCAACCGATGTACCAAGATTTGAAAGGAAAAGAATTCTGGACCTTCTTACTACTATTTGTTCTAAGGCTCATTGGAGCTATGTTAGTGAGGTATGTATTCTTGTTTCATGTACTTGTGAAGTTATTATATTGGAAATAGAATATTTATTGTAAATTGATATGGCAACTGGTTCATGTTTATCAATAAAGAAAAGGAAATTTTTTATTACAATGTCATGTTAACATGTTTACTTACTTGTAGGATGTAAATTAAGGAAATTTTTATTTTACCGAAGGATCGGGTCGTTACAATAATCGTTTGCATGGATGGTGACACTTGTCTGTTTAACCTTGCTGGGACCACCACCATCATTTGCAGAAGATGCACCTATGCCTGGAATGACCGGATGCTTGGTTTCACATCTTTTCTGTTGCAACGGCTTGGAGAATATTCTTATTTCTGCATCATTGCCAGGGAATAGCAAAATCTTTTTTGTTGCTGCTCTCCGAGGCGGTGGGAGTTTTTCTGCCATATATACTTTTCTCTGTTGTGAGAAAAAGGGCTGGAATTTTGAAGGAACACTGGTTTTAGGAAAAGACGCCAGGCCTTTATTACTGTTTTATTTTATTGCAAAAGACTTTCAGATTGTGCTAATTGTTCGGCCTTTCTGTTCATTCATGCTATTTGATTAAACTGTAAACTGTGCTTTTATTGTCTGGGCATTTCATTTGAGAACTTATATATATATTGAATGCAGGTTTACTAGTCTAGATCATGTCTAATGACTCTTCTCGGCAGTAGGAATGTATGCAATGTTATTTTATGTAAATGAATGGATTGTTTGTGCTATAATTTTCAGTTTTTGCTCTTCTGGAACACTACAAATACCAATCAGGCCCTTAGATCTACGATTTATCGTGCCTATCATTAATTCTTGGCGCATCGCCTTAGGTTAGACTTTATTTTGTTATATTTGTTTCCTTTTCCCTTTCCGAACCCCCATTATGGAAGAAACCGGCTTCTCTAGAAACCCGAAGGTCACTCAGTTTAGCGCAAAAGGTCCCCCATAAACTCAGTTTCCCATAAGACATTGTTACCTTGTCAAATTTTGGCGTCAACAGTACTCATGATGCAAATCTAGAAATCTGAAGATGTAGTTCGATGGCAGCCAAAACGTCTACAAGAGTTCACACTTCAACACCAATCAATGTATATTCTTACTGCCAATTGTCCTTTTTATGACTGCATATTCTTCCTCCAAAAGCCACAATTTTCATCAATAAAAATCTGAGTTATTCTACTTTGCAAAATCGTCCCAATGTGGAAGGAAGTTGATGCAAAAAGAAACTGAAATTATTCTCTCAAGTGATCTCTGAATCGATTTTTCCTTTAGTAGCAAAATTTGGCCAAAGGCTGTGCAAAATTTTGTCAATGCAAGCTCAAATAGGAAGTCTGAAGTAACCTCAATTTTCCAACTAGGGTTGGTGTTGCAGAACCGAAATTGGCACTTAACCAACTAGGTTTGATCTTTCACAAATGAAGACTGGAAATCAACAAGCTAAACATTCAGCTTTAGTAGTGTAGTAGAAAAAGTGTGTTCAACTCAAGATGTCCAAATGCATAGCCGAAGCCTCTTTTTATACTTTTTCAACCTTATCACCAAGAGACTTCTAGAAGATTCCTATATTCCTTAAGTGACTTTATTATTTTATTATTTTATTATTAAGTCACTTAGGTCACCTTTTATTATTAAATTAATTAAATAATAAGTCATCCCTTCTGATATTTTATTTTTTGGAATAACTTAATAAATAATTAATTTAATAACACCTCTTGATTTAATTAAATCATCAATTAAGTTATCCTCATGAAATATCAATAATTTGGACAATTTAATTAAATAATTTTATTAAATCACCATACCTCCAATTCGGGGACATGATAGAGGGGCTTAGCTATCACCAAACATCAGATTAGCAAAGCTAAGGGCCTCATATCCATAGAGATCCATAAATGGAGACATTCTAATTGACATGTGGAAGGATGAATTGTAGTAATACTCCCCTAAGTGTAGCCATCTCACCCAAGCCTTCTGCTGCTCCGAAACATAGTTTCTGAGATAGCCCTCCAACCACTTGTTCACAATCTCTATTTGCCCATCAGTTTGTGGTTGATAACTAGTGCTTGGAGTGAGCATTGTACCACTCAATTTGAAAACTTCTTGCCAAAATGTGCTTAGGAACTTGTTGCCCCTATGACTCACAATGTTTTTCGGCAACCCATGCAATCGAAACACCTCATGAAAGTGTTGGAATAAGTTTGTCATTGATGTCAAGGTTGAGCTACCTGGTTGCCTGCTTGAGGTGCTTGAGGTGCTTGAGCTGAGTGGAGCTGCCTAGTTGCTTGCTTAAGCTTCTTGGTTGTCTGCTTCACCTCCTTGCTAGCCTACTTGTTAGCATTAGTGCCAAATCAGCTATCAGATTATGTGCCAAGTTAGCTTGGTTGAAAAGTCTAAATTGTTCAAGAGCTCGACTTTTAAAAAGTTAATAGTTCAAGCATTTTAAGACAAAGGGACAATATAAGGGTTATGTGTTAGTTGGAGATTTGTGTTTTGGACAAGTGTATACATCATGTCATGTGTGAAGCGGCTGTTATCAAAGACTTATTTGAAATTTGCAAATGACCTGATATTCTTATTTGTTCTTGAGGCAACTATTATTTGAATTTGAAATTGTGGCCATGAATTTATTGAGACAACTTCAGATATTTTAAAGTGGGATGTCAAAAAGGCAGAGGTGATGTGTCGATTGCGAAGCATTCAAATTTTAATCTGGAATTTGGACAATGAATCTTTCATTGCTCTCTAAAAGACACGATTATTTTTCTGGCGTCGTCTTTTAAACTCCTTTAGCAAACAACTCTTTATTTGGTGAACATTTTTAAAGTATTTCAGTTTCTATCCAATGTGGAGGCACTTCAAAATTTTGTTTGTAATGGCTTGTGTCTTAAAATGGCAAAGCGGAGACATGGTGGTCTATTCTCTTCAAGTGAATTTTGTCTTTGTTTGCTTATGACTTCTATACTTGTGCAGCAACATTTCTTTTTCTGACGGAAGGTCTCTATTTGGGTTGACTTGAGATTTGAGAGCAGCTATTTCTATTATTATTCTTCGTTGGCAAAGTCTTTTATGTCAACGTCGGTTTTCCTTCAGAGACGTGAATTCTTTTTGATTGTCGTTACCCCCATGTTTGGTGCGCCTTGTCTATTCTTTGCCATGAATCGGGTTTAAAAAAAAATCAATTAAAAATCGTAGTGGTCTTTCCGTGTCAGGTTGACGGCTTCCCTATTCCTAGTGATGGTTATAAAGTCTACTACAATGTGATTCGCTAAAAATATATATATGTATTTGAATGACCTAAAATTTAAAAAGACTTGGTATTGGCTTATTGGAGCGATCATTCATTTCATACATTAGATGTTTATTTTTCAGGAGTCGACATCTTCAATTCAGTAACTGTCAACTTTATAGTGGACAACTTCTTTCTCAAATGAAATTACAGCAACTATGAAATCAAGATGCTTTTCTATCCTTGGAGTGACGGTTTCTTCTTAAACTGAAGACGACTTCTTAATGATATAGTGCGTGGCTTTTGTGAAGGAGATGTTTTTTTTTTTGCTTTCATCGCCATCTTAAGTATGTGCTGTGTTGAAACATTATTGCAGCCTTTGTTTTTGATGAGAAGAATTTCTTTGAGTTGAGCATAATTCATAGAGGAGAAAAAGAGGCTATGTATGAGTGGAATTTAGTGCTGCTATAGCTGTATTATTTTGAATAGATTTCTGGAATGTTTATAGACTGTGGGCTTGCTAGGAATCCATTTTGGATATAATAATCTAATGTTGCGAGAATGGATAGCTTTATATAAAATAATTTCTGAGTTGGGCTGTGTCAAGTGGTCGTGTTTTGTGTAAAAATGTGGGACGGCTGAGAGTGCTTTGTGGTGCTAGAGTCTATAGATGTATATTGAAAAGGAGACCATTGATATCCTCTTACTTATATACCAAGTAGAGTGTAGAGACGTTTCATGATCAAAAGCTGTGTGTTTCAGATTATTTGAAGATCTGGATGAAGAATGAAGTTTTTAGTCTGAGTTTGGAGTTGGACTTCTCGGGGGTGCAAGATAAATGATGTGGTATTTCAGTTTTTGATTCAGTTCAGTGTGTATGTATTTGAGGGCCTCACAGTTCATGTGATGGCAGTGCTTGAATAGTGGTCTTGAAAGTTTGTATTTGAAGTCTGGAGTTAGTGCTCTAGCCACTGGAGTTGGTGCTTCAGTGTATTCGGAGTTGGTGCTTCAAAGAAGGGTTGGTGCTCACTAAAAGAAATCAAAGTTGGTGCTCACTTATGTAACAGGGTTGGTGCCCTTTGGAGATAAATAAAAGCAATATTTTGCCGTGGTTTTTTACCCGAAAGGGTTTTCCACATAATCCCGGTGTTTATCTTGTTAATGGTGTTTAATGGTGTTTTTAATGTCCCGATTTCTGATTTACATGTTAAATCTGGTTTAAAGTTTTTAAAAGTTTTGAAATACTAATTCACTCCCCCCCTCTCAGTATTTCCTGTGTGCTCTTCAGAAAGAACAAATCTGCAGCTTGAGCTGCTGAAAATGAACTAGCAATTGCAAAGAAATGAGCAAACTTGGTTAATCTATCAACCACAATATAGGTAGAATCTTTGCCTTGAGCTTGTGGCAACCCAGTGATGAAGTCCATTGATATACTTTCCCATTTTTGGTTGGGAATTGGTAGGGGCTGCAACAAACCAGCTCGAAATGTATGCTCATTCTTGTTCATTTGGCAAGTGTGGTATTCCTTAATGTAAGCAAGACATCATATTTTAGCCTTTATATGAAAATCTTTCACAGATCTGCCTATAGGTGTTGAAATAACCTTGATGACCAGCAAGTGGAATGTCATGAAATGTTTGCAAAATATTCTTTTTGAGTTTGGATTCAAGTACCAAGAAGATTCTCCCTTTGTAGTGTGTCAAACTATCAACCACTTTTTACCTTTCATCATGAAAAGTACCTTCAATAATACTGGTCGCAAACTGACTTTTGGCATAATCAGCAAGCAACAACTCCTTCCAATCAGTAGTAAGCTCACACAATAAGTTCAAATGAGGCTTTCTAGATAGAGCATCCACTACTATGTTGTTTTTGCCCTTGACATACTCAATGTCAAAATCGTAAGGTTGAAACTTACCCATTTTTGCTGCCTTTCATTCAAATCCTTTTGGTGCATAAAGTGTTTGAGACTATTGTGATCAGTTTTGACAACAAATTTTGTTCTCCACCAAGTATTGTCTAAACTTGGCCAATGCATGCATGATTGCAAGCATTTCCTTGTCATAGATGGAGTAAGTCTTTTCAACACCTTTTAATTTCCTACTCTCATACACAATTGGATGTTTTTCTTGCATCAAAACAACACCAACTCCTCCTGATGCGTCACATTGCAACTCAAATGGCTTGGTAAAATTAGGTATAGCCAAAAGTTGACATGAACTCATAATCTGTTTGAACTTATCAAAAACACCTTGTGCCTTTTCTAACCATACAAAAGCTCCCTTTTTGGTGAGATCAGTAAGAGGAGCAACAATTTGAGAGTAGCCTTTCACAAATCTTTTGTAGAAGCCACAAAGACCTAAGAACCCCTTCAAATGCGTTAAGTTCTCTGGAGGTGGCCAATCCAAGATTGCCTTGATCTTTTCTGGATCAACTTTCACTCCTTCAACACTGATTATGTGACCAAGGTAGAGCAGCTCCGTCATTCCAAATTCACATTTGGACTCTTTGGAAAACAAACTTTTTGATTCAAGGATGCTAAGCACTTCCTCCAAGTGCTTAAGATGTTCTTCCCAAGTCTTGTTGAAAATGAGAATATCATCAAAGAAAATCAACACAAACTTCCTCAACTGCTTCTGAAAGATCTAGTTCATACAAGACTGGAAAGTAGCAGGAGCATTAGTCGACCCAAATGGCATGACTAAGAACTCAAAATAACCATAATGGCACCGAAATGCCGTCTTCTCAACATTTGATCCCGTCATGCGAATCTGATAGTAACCTGATCTTAGATCAATCTTCCAAAAGAACTTGGCTCCATATAGCTCATCAATGAGCTCATCTATCCTGGGAATGGGATACCGGTTCTTGATTTTTTTTGATTCAATGCACGGTAGTCCACACACATGCGAATGCTGCCATCTTTTTTCTTCACAAGCACAATTGTTGAAGCAAAAGGACTCTTACTTGGGCGAATGAAACCAATCTCCAAGAGTTCCCTAATGTTCTTTTCAATCTCATCTTTTTGCTTCTTAGGATACCGGTATGGGGTTGTGATAACTGGCTTGGCCTCTTCTTCAAGTTCTATGACATGCTTAGTCCCCCTTTCAGGAGGTCTCTCGGGAGGTAGATCAGCAAAGACCTTACTCTTCTTAGTGATCAATGATTGAATATTAGGTGGATAGTGCCTCTTTGTTTCAACTAGATCAGCTAGTAGAATCATACATTCCGCTGCCCACTCAACTTGATCATGACGGATCAGCCTCTCCATTCTTTTGAAACACACAATTCGCGGGCCTTCGTTTGACATTCCTCTTAGCACCACCCTCTTTCCATCTGATTGAAACTTTAACTCCATTGTTTGTAGATTTAGAGAGATCTCTCCAAGAGATCGCAGCCATTGGATTCCAAGTACAACATCTGTATCTCCAATGCTAACAACATAGAAGTCATCTTTGACTTCATAGTTTCCCAATTGCGTAGACATGTTAGAAACCTTTCGATTACAAGAGATGTGGAACCCATTAGCTACCATGACTTTAAAACCTTCAAATTCTTTAGTTTTGAGTCCTCTCTTTGCAACCACCCCTTCGTCAATGAAATTATGTGTTGCTCCAGTATCAATCAAAGCATCAATTCGATGCCCTCCAAGCACACCACAAACCTTGAAAGATTCGTTCTTTCGAAAACTAGAGAGTTGGGCAATGGGGCCCCCAACTCCTTGCTCTTTATCAGACTCTTTTGTGGAGCTCTTTTTTCTTTGTTGTCCCCAAAATCAGACTGCTGTTCTGAGAAATCAGATTCTGATCCAAAATCTGAATAGGCCTCCATATGATTAGAATGACCTCTTCCATAATATCTATGGCCTTTAGTCCATGGTTCTCTACATGTGTAACATTTTCCATCTTTTCTAAGCTTCTCACAAAGCTCATCATCCAATTTAGAATGAGACTTCTTATGCAGATTTGAAGAGTGCTTCTTATCTCTCTAATGAGAAAAGGGCTTGGACTGAAATTTTGGCCTAGGGTGTAAAGTGCCTTGCCAAATCTGATGTAAAAGACCTGATTTTCTGCCTTAGACAATTTGACAAACACTTTGCTTGCAACCTTGTACTTGCTGATTCTGTGTTTCAGTTTACTTTGTTTTTGATTTGTCTTGATGCAATGATGTTTAAATGCTTGCAAATAACTTCTAAGATGTCTAATCAAATATCTAAAATGAGAGTGCAACTCTTTTTGTATTTTCGGATGCAAATATATGAGATTCTAATGTAAAATGCACACCTATAGCCAAGAGACATTTTCACAAACACTTGGCATGCAAACTACATAAGCTGATATGAATGCAAGTAACTTGGCTTTTAGTGAAACAATTTGCAGCCAAACTCTTTATAACTCCAGAATGGTATTGCAACAATGTAATAGTGTTTACAAACTGAAAATGAAATGCTATCAAACCTATAGTAGCTGAGCTTACATTAAACTTCTTACATGAACATGACTGAAATTAAAATGCCAACTTGCTGTGTGTATAACAGCAATACATATGCAATCTCTTGTCTCTGTTATGACTGTAGTTACAATGTCCAGCTGCCGACTAAGTCAACAAGAGATACGTATATGCAAATATGAACCTAAACGCCAAATAACAGTATATGAAGAACCTAATACAAATTTGCTGCCAACATAAATCTGATTGAATTTCCTTGAAGAGACTGTTTGTAGCTCCCAAAATGCAGCGCCTCGACTCTTTGATACCCAACGATGCTTCTGGAATTTTCTGAGATTTTTGTATGCCTTCTTTCACAAAATCGTACCACCTCTCATGGGACCCAGCAAGTGACAAAACTCTGTTTTGCATCAGACCAGCTAAGCATGAATTCGTCCCACTACCATGATGTCTTTCTTGAAGTAAAATCGTCCTTCCAAAGGACTTAAAGATCTCCAATCTGCTAAACCTTTTACTCAATCGAGTTCTCCTCCATGACAAAATTTGGCCAATGGCCACTAAATTTTGGCACAAGTAGGAAGTCTGAAGTAACTCCCTCAATCTCCAACTAGGGTTGATATTTCACAACCGAAATTGGCACTTAACCAGCTAGGTTTGGTCTTTCACAAACGAAGACTGGAAATCAATAAGCTAAGCATTTGAAATATTCCAAACCAATTTTTTTAATTTTTTGAATGCAATTACAACACAACATGCACCCGTTAGGGTTAGCACTTAAAAAACCAAAGCGATGCAGAATTCAACTCTAACCAAGGATGCGCTAGATGACGGCGAGCATATGGTCAGAGGATCTCAATGCAATGCCGAAAGAGCAACTCTAACCAATAATGTGCCCAAGGTGGACGAACATATGGTCAGAGGATCCTTACCAACTACTATGCTGAAGTAACTCGACGTCAAGAATGTGCCTCCCAACCCAAGATGGAATTGGAGCTACCATATGACGGAGATGCTAAGTAATTAAAATGCTAATTCAAAATAAGATAAGCGGCAAGCCAGCCTCTTCCACTTATCCAGCGGGTATTACAATGAAATAACAGAGAAGAAGTAAGATTGCTGACAGTACTACTGTTCAGCTTACAGTAATTAGAGATTTTCCTGCCAATACATAGAATAAGAAAGTCTAACCATGCTGCAATATAGTATAATGTCTCCTCAATGATCACAAAGACTTTCAGCCCAAACCCAACTCAAAAGATAGACTTTACGCAAGCTGATATGACAGAACAGCAACTTAATATGCATAACCAGCAACCCTAGAATCCACTAAAATGCTCACAACTCACTCAATACTTGCTAGAATGACATGAGACTTGATGCAAACGAAAGCTAGGATGATGACAATGAAGACTAGACAAAGAAACAGCTGACAAATTGAAGTATTTTTTTTTCTAAACACTTGCCAGGCAAAACAGAATGGTACAGCCTCAAGAAATGTTCTACCAACAAGATAAAATCCAAGACACCTCTAAAAAATCTGCAACTTGGCATAGAGGGGCGCCCAAGGCTAGCAAATGCATGGGTAAACTACTTAGAACCAGAATAAATTCACCCAAAGACTTATGAGTAAAAACTTCAATCTGCAATACAAAATCAGCAACTCCAGATTTTGATTAAAATGCAAGAAATTGAACTACAAATGCAAAAACACTTCTACAATGCAAAATCTCACTACAAATCTCACTCAACTACAATCTAACTCTCCACTAGTTGCTATCTTTCAAGCAAGAAATCGAGCCAAGGCTAGGAGGCATTCATTCCTTGAAGCAATTCAAATACCTGTAAAAGTCCTTAACTGTCAGGGCTGAGGGAAGTTACCAAAGTAAGACTTTGACGTTCCTATTCCTCTCCAAGGTTTGTTCAGTATTTGCAATCTGCACTCATTTTTGTATACATATCCAAATGTCCAAGACTTAGCTTTAATGTCTAAGTTCCAAACAACAGATATAACACATTCTGCATGAAGTAAGAATACAGTGAGGGGAGTCATGTATCTTATTAAGGGAAAGGAACCATGACAGACCTAAGTAGCCTAAGGCCTACCACCTCCTAATTGCCCAATCCCTGTTTCAGGGCCTAAGGGGCTGAAGCCTAGGTGGGACCCCCAATCTTACAACCCAATCCTGAATCAAGAGCCTAAGGGGCTAAAGTGCCCAATCCCTTAACTGGGCCTAAGGGGTTGAGAATGGGGTTTTTAGGCAATCTACTTAAGACATGATTCATCTCTCTTGATAGGATAACATGCTCAGATCAGGCAGTTTATTTGCAAGCAGTAGTCTAGCAGTATGAAATATCCAAATTGCATTTCTTGTAAAATAATGCATACATATAGAAGCCTTGAAAAATTAGTACAAGATGCTAATTGAACAAAATTCATTTTCTAAAATTATGATTAATCTGTTTCTACTGCACATGAATGATAAAATAATAGTTTGTATTTCTGAATCAGCGATATTTACTTTTGTGTTTGATTATTTAAACTGTTCATTGTGCACATTAATCAACATGCAATTCTAAGCTAAGCAATGTCAGTATTTCTATAAGTATACTCAGTCTTGCTGTAATACACATTGTAGTGGTGCTGTGATCCCAGAAGAGTTTGACGCAATTAATATTTGTAACAGATATTGTCTAATAGAATTTCAGTTCTTTTATTATGGAATTTCTATTCTGAAGGACAGGAAACTATACTACTAGGTGTTGCCACGGATCATAGTCCGCCTACATACCAACACCCCTGTTCAGGCACGGGTATTGTTCTATTTCCGGGACCAAACCAGACAGAATGTTCATACTATAAATTTAGGTAAGAATGTGCTTTGCCGATTGAATTAAAAAGGAAAATACGTTGGATGACCAAGCTTACATATTAATTTCATACAACATGTGTAAATCTGTTCCAGAAATTCAAACAAAGAAACTAAGTGAGATTACTCACATGTATGATCAATCTCCGCCTTCTATCCTGTCGCTTTCTGCACCTTCGAAAAACACTCATCCCCATTCTCCCTCGAGCATCTTATACCTGTCGATGCTCTTCACGGGTATGTCGCTTGCCTGAGGGGAGACCTCTTTTGCGAACAAAGCTTTTGAAAATAAATGAATTCTAAATCTTGCGTTTTTTTTCCTTAATTCGCTTTTTGTAGGAAGATGTCATATTTATTTTATTTATAGCATTCTTTTATGTGGAAGTTATGATTTAATTAAAAGTTAACATTTAATTGTTATTTTATATATACATATCTATTATTTAATTATTGTTTTATATATATCTATTATTATTATTATTTTACATATATATATATATTGATTTTCCTTTTTACACCTTGTGAAGCTCAAGAAGTAAAATTAATCTTTTAATAAATTTATGTAAATGAGAGAGTTTCTTTGGGGATATGACAATACCATTCCGGCAGCATAACTTTACTCAAGACATAAGATGATCCAACTGAAGAGCAGAGGCTTCCTTTTATAGGGTTGAGAGGAATCTTCTAGAAACATCCAGAAAATGCCCTAATTTTCAAATTTGAATTAATCTCCTTTCCCTCAAAGGATGGCGTCCTTTTTCCTCAAAGCAACATTTGACTTTTTTTATTAATTTTTAAAAAAATCATCTTTTCTCTTAAGTTGGCGTCCCTTTTCGAAGCTTGATTTTGGCCTTTAGAAAATATTAGAATAACCTCCTGATGAGGCATTCACCCATAAAGTCCCTCTTTTTTAAAACAACTTAAAGTTATACTGCTAGGACAAGGGGTTAATGTTAAAATATAACATTATTTAAATCAAAATAACTTGTCTCTCCAAAAATGCATCAAAAGGCCAAAAATCAACAATACCAATTGAACTGCCTGAAGAGGAAAGTCTGCAGAACTGAAGCCCACTGGACTGCTGCCAAAAATAGAATTTACTAAAAATAGTAAATTTGGAAAGTTGCTCGGATCACAATGCATGCGATACCATTGCGAAGCTCTTTGAAAAGCCAGAAGGAATCTAGAATCCAAACAACCAAACTCCATCACACAAAACCCTGAATCTTCAAAAGAACCCATCAAACAGCCGAAAACCCTAATTTTGCCATTGACTAGCCGACAGCGCACTGAGAATAGGCCATCAATCACTGAAAAGTGTAGTGCTAAAAATGGGGACATTACAGTCCGCCCTTCCCAAAATTGCTTGTCCTCAAGCAATGCCACCACAACTCCAGAGAATATAGAATCAATCAATGTCCCAACAAGTATGATCCCAGGGTCCCAAGTCTGTCTTAGGAAGGACCCACCATGCCGATGCTGCACCACTCTGATCACCTCAGTGAAAACATCATGCCAATTCTGCACTAACCTCACTTGTAACTCCAAAATGTTACCATCCAAGATACTCAAATTGAAAAATCTTAAATGAATGAGATCAATATCATGCAACATCTCATGTCCAGGATGCCTAGAGTCAACAGTATCAACCATACCACTGTCATCCACAATTCTAGACAAGAAGAAAGATAAGCTCCTCAATTCAGAATCAATCTCCTCAGCATACCTCCACATGGTAACAAACAAAGCCCTGAAAGCAAATGTGACATCTTCAAATCTTCTTGCAAGGAGGAAAGCAATCCTTTGCAAGAGCTCAACAAACTCATACTCATGTCTCCTCATGGAGGTACTATGCATCAACTGAATTATACTGACACCACCAAGAAGACTACAGAAAACTCTCATAATTCCAACCTCATGAGTCTCATAATGATGAATCAAAGCAAGTGGTAGTTCGCTGTCCTGAACCAACAATGAGAGAAAACTATCAAAGTTAACATCACAAACCTCCATAAGATGAACTCCGAGAATAGGATAAGTGTGAAGGAACAAATAATCTCTTTCGTTCAAGGCTGAAGTCAGCGAAATGCAATCTGATTTTAGTACTTCACACAAGGAAAAGCAGCAACACCAATGAAATTTCCAAGAGTGAGTGAATGAGATGAACATTGAGTTGCAAGATAACGCCTCAAAAATGGCAGGAAAACACACTAGAGCAATCTCCAACTGAAAATTACCACCTCTTTGACAAGTAGTGATGGGCAAACTCTCCCAAACGAGAGTAACTCCACAAATAACGTGGCTGGTCTGCCTCCAACTAGCAAGCTCATTTCCCAAAATCTGCCCTTGTCTTGGCCAAGGATCAATGCCAAGAGCAACCAACTGTTCATCTTTCCAACCCATACTCAAAATTTCTCTCTAATCCATTTGTTGATGAACAAATGGAACCATCAAGTGGCTGGAAAAGAAAGAAGCAATACCAAAAAATATGATAATTTGACCCTTATCTCTCCAAAAGTCCTTCCTTCCATATGTAAGAAGCTTCATCATGCCAAATTGAGGATCCCAAGTATGGATACCCAACTGAAAATGATTTCCAACACATTGAAAAGAAAACTCAATACATCCCCACGTGCTAGTCAAAACCAAGTGCATACTCAAGAAATTGATAGCTTCACTCATGAACTCCTGAAACCAATCCATGAAAGCATTCACATCTGTGGAACATGAAACAAATGTTGTTTGCAAACCCAACTCGAAAAACGGACTAGTATGAGTCCAAACATCACTCCACCCAAGGGATGGATTGTCAAGAGTGCAAACACCAAGTTGTGGTCCATTTTCCCAAGTGAAGATTACATCCTCAATCCCCCTTAAGCATTCTCGATGAAACATTCTTCTTGGAAGATTACCAATTGCAAGGAGCGAATCTCCCTCATGTTCGACTTGCAAATCTTCAATAAGCTGAAAATCACATTCCATCACAAAAAGAGGATTATCATAAGTTTCCTCATCACCCTCTTCAAAGAGAGAATTGTCAAAAACTTGAAAGTCATTCCTTTCATCTAGCTGCTCCAAATCTGCATATGCAACTTCTGATTTCCTTGTGACGCTTCCCAGATCGAACTCTTCTTGAAGACTTTCAAGCTCTCCAATCACTTGCTTGATTTCTTCAGCTCTTTGTGCACCCTCTTGCTCCTTGAAAATGTTGAAGTTAGCAAACTCGTCTCCAACCTCTGTTAGAGCCAAATGAGTTTCTTTCAACATGTCCTTTGTTGTTTCGAGCTCCAGAATGAGCTTATCAATCATACCCTCCTTTTCATGAAAAACACAAATGGTCTTCTTTGCAACTTCAAAGGAATGATCTCGTTCTTTAATCGAGTGCATGTACTCGGACTTCAAGGTCTCCAAAGAATCTCTGATAAGTTGCAAATTGGGAAGAGCAACTTCATCTTTTACTCCTCTAAGTCTCTCTTCCAACTGAGCCTTCCAGTAGAGCTCTTCAACCAAACTATGTGTGTGATCAAACAGGGATAGAGCTTGCACTTCTTTGTCAAATGACACCTTGAATTGACCTTCCCACTCATAAGAATGCGAAGATGGTGAACTGCTGATAGGCTGCAACTGAAAATCAGAACCTTGTCCCTTGTCTTTGCTGCCATCAGTGCTGCTCCAACATCCTTGTACTTTACCACCAACATGTGGAAAATGCTCAATGCCATGGAGATGACCATTCTCCATGATTTCTTCAACTCTATTTTTGCAATCAGCTTCTTGAATGGAAAAATCAGACTTGTGTTTTTTAAACCTCTTTAACTCTTTCCTCTTCAAGAGCCATATTGTCTTCAAGCTCTTCTTCTTCATCACCGTCTTCTTGGTCAAACATTATAGCAGCATCCAACTTGCTCAATGGATCATAATCGTCCACTGTTTGGAAAGTTTCTTTAGCAACATACTCCTCGTTAGTGGCTGCAATCACTTCAAAGAGATCATTATGGAGCTTCGTTGAACACTCTTCTTCTTCAAAGACAACTTCCTCTTCAATGGCCACCTCATAGTTTGCAATGCAATCTGATTTTTGATCTTCATCTGGATCAAAGGGAAATTCATCCCACAAAGGTTCTTTAACATAACTTGATGCCAACACACCCGGATCCCAAATGCCAAGGGGTTGACTAAGATGATCAACAGGAAGGGGTTTTTCATGCTTCACTGGAAGTATTGACTCAATGAATAAGTCAGCTCCTGAATCTCTTAAGCTGATATCTTCAAAAACATTTTCTTCCAATGGTTGGGTTTGCTGGTCAAACCCAAGTCCAACAATGTCACCACCGAAATGAAGTGAAGAATCTTCAATGCTTGTTGTTTTGAAAACTTCACCTTCATTATCTTTTATAGAACCATCATGAGAAAGTATGTCGCTGATTTCTTCATGTGGAACTTCTTGGAAAGTTGAGACAGCAACAAGAGTAAAATTCTTCATCAGCAAATCTTCACCATTACCATGCATGAACTCATTGGATTCGTCTTCAAGTCCACTAATATTTCCTTCATTTAGCTCTTTTTCAACCGTTCTGCCAACATCCTCTGTGAAGTCATTCGTCTCAAGACCTTCATTGGATGAATCCTTGTTAGGACTCAAGAATGTTGTCATGTTCTTATCACCGTACTGCTCTTCATCACTTGCCATCACATGCAAGTCAAGGGGCGTATTATGGGGCTCTTCTACACACTCTTCAACTGTCATGGTTTCTCCTTTGAGCTCACGATCAATATGAGGTGACATGTGCACCTTGCTTGTACCATCAAAATGTGGTAACATAACTTTGTTGATGGCATGCTGTGAGTTCCTCTGCAATGTTGGTCTTCTCTGATTATAATATCTTCCCTGACCTTTATACTTTCTTTTATGGTCCACAAAGTCATTGTAAGTCATGTCACGCTTGACTTCATCAGGAAGGGAATTATACTCAACATGATTTTGTCTTTCACTGTCCACATATGACATAGAGTTTTTTGGGTCAAGTTGAGAAATATTTGGAGTCAAGAAAGTGGGTTTGAATGGCCTTGAAGAGATGCATGTGTTATCTGAAGTACGCTGATCCCAATTACCATTATGCTGATTTGAAGCACTATGCTCTCCTATAGGCCTTGTATTGCTCTGAAGATTGTTTTGCGGTATTGTGTTTTGACCCATCCTTCCCAACATAAGAGTTATCATATCCATCATTGCATCTAATTTCTTATCCAACCTTCTTCCTCTTTCCTCCCTATTACTGAATGATCTCTCCATACCACTAAATGATCTCTCATTTCCTGGTTGCATTTTTGTTTCTAGAGAAGATTCACAATGTGCTCTTAGATGCTGTTTTATCAGTAACTCATCTGTCAATTGACTTTGTCTTTTTCACAGGATGGCAAGATCTTGGCTCTGATACCATTGAAATATTCCAAACCAATTTTTTTAATTTTTTGAATGCAATTACAACGCAACATGCACCCGTTAGGGTTAGCACTTAAAAAACCAAAGCGATGCAGAATTCAACTCTAACCAAGGATGCGCCAAATGACGGTGAGCATATGGTCAGAGGATCTCAATGCAATGCTGAAAGAGTAACTCTAACCAAGAATGTGCCCAAGGTGGACGAACATATGGTCAGAGGATCCCTACCAACTACTATGCTGAAGTAACTCGACGTCAAGAATGTGCCTCCCAACCCAAGATGGAATTGGAGCTACCATATGATGGAGATGCTAAGTAATTACAATGCTAATTCAAAATAAGATAGGCGGCAAGCCAGCCTCTTCCACTTATCCAGCGGGTATTACAATGAAATAACAGAGAAGAAGTAAGATTGCTAATAGTACTACTGTTCAGCTTACAATAATTAGAGATTTTCCTGCCAAATACATAGAATAAGAAAGTCTAACCATGCTGCAATATAGTATAATGTCTCCTCAATGATCACAAAGACTTTCAGCCCAAACCTAACTCAAAAGATAGACTTTACGCAAGCTGATATGATAGAACAACAACTTAATATGCATAACCAACAACCCTAGAATCCACTAAAATGCTCACAACTCACTCAATACTTGCCAGAATGACATGAGACTTGATGCAAACGAAAGCTAGGATGATGACAATGAAGACTAGACAAAGAAACAGCTGACAAATTGAAGTATTTTTTTTTTTTCTTCTAAACACTTGCCAGGAAAAACAGAATGGTACAGCCTCAAGAAATGTTCTACCAACAAGATAAAATCCAAGACACCTCTAAAAAATCTGCAACTTGGCATAGAGGGGCGCCCAAGGCTAGCAAATGCATGGGTAAACTACGAAGAACCAAAATAAATTCACCCAAAGACTTATGAGTAAAAACTTCAATCTGCAATACAAAATCAGCAACTCCAGATTTTGATTAAAATGCAAGAAACTGAACTACAAATGCAAAAACACTTCTACAATGCAAAATCTCACTACAAATCTCACTCAACTACAATCTAACTCTCCACTAGTTGCTATCTTTCAAGCAAGAAGTCGAGCCAATGCTAGGAGGCATTGATTCCTCGAAGCAATCCAAATACCATTCCGGCAGCATAACTTTACTCAAGACATAAGATGATCCAACTGAAGAGCAGAGGCTTCCTTTTATAAGCTTGAGAGGAATCTTCTAGAAACATCTAGAAAATGCCCTAATTTTCAAATTTGAATTAATCTCTTTTCCCTCAAAGGATGGCGTCCTTTTTCCTCAAAGCAACATTTGACTTTTTTTATTAATTTTTTAAAAAATCATCTTTTCTCTTAAGTTGGAGTCCCTTTTCCAAGCTTGATTTTGGCCTTTAGAAAATATTAGAATAACCTCCTGATGAGGCATTCACCCATAAAGTCCCCCTTTTTTAAAACAACTTAAAGTTATACTGCTAGGACAAGGGGTTAATGTTAAAGTATAACATTATATAAATCAAAATAACTTATCTCTCCAAAAATGCATCAAAAGGCCAAATCAACAATACCAGTTGAACTGCCTGAAGAGGAAAGTCTGCAAAACTGAAGCCCACTGGACTGTTGCCAAAAATAGAATTTACTAAAAATAGTAAATTCGGAAAGTTGCTCGGATCACAATGCATGCGATACCATTGCGAAGCTCTTTGAAAAGCCAGAAGGAATCTAGAATCCAAACAACCAAACTCCATCACACAAAACCCTGAATCTTCAAAAGAACCCATCAAACAGCCGGAAACCCTAATTCTGCCATTGACTAGCCGACAGCGCACTGAGAATAGGCCATCAATCACTGAAAAGTGTAGTGCTAAAAATGGGGACATTACAGCATTTAGCTTCAGCAATGTAGTAGAAAAGGTGTGTTCAACTGATAATGCCCAAATGCATAGCCCAAGCTTCTTTTTATACTTTTCATACCTCATCACCAAGAAGCTTCTAGAATAAAATATTATTTTATTTGTTGAAGTGAATTTTTGATATATCATTTTATTGTAGTCACTTTATTAAATTAATTATAATATAGTTACCTTTGAGATATTATTTTATTAAGATAACTTTATTAAATAATTAATTTAATACTTCACTTTAATTTAATTAAAATAATGAATTAGTCATCCTTGTTAAATATCAATATTTGGGCAACTTAATTAATTAAATTAATTAAATCACCATACCTCCAATTCGGAGACATGACATAGGGCAGCCAACTCCATGCTTCTAGCTTTTTTGATAGCTTCATCAAGACTTGGTGGATCAAATGCTTTTACCCACCCCTTCAATGGTTCCATCAAGCCTTCTGGGAACAACACAACAAGTCTTCTTTTAGTGATGTTGCGCACCATCACAGAAAGCCTTTGAAAATATGCAATATATGCATCCAATGAGCCATGTTGTTTCAGTTGTGCAAGCTCACGAAACTTCACTTCAGGATCCTTAGTATCAAACCTCTCATTCAGCCTGTTAGTGAACTCTTCATATGTTTGAATGAGGTTGTGGGCAAGAGTGACCAAGCCATGATACCTCCACTCATGGGCAACTCCTTCCAAGTGCAAAGTTGCGAACTTTATGGCATCTTCTTCAAGCATCGGTCTAAGAGAAAGGTAGTTGTCAAGCTTCTGCATCCACGACCTTGCCATACAGTTATCATTTCCATCAAAATGGGCCAAGGTCACCTTTTCAAGAGCCTGTTGATAATCTATTCTGGGACCCATAGGAGCACGGTGTTCAGCTCTTCCGCCATTACTTCTATTTCTTTGGTTCATGAACTGATCAAAGGTCCATTGGTCTCTAAGATTAGGGGGTAAAGTGACATACTCCATGTAGGCTTTTCTAGCATCATCCGCATAAGGTACTCTGGTCTCCGCTGGTGGTTCCTCCCTTTGAGTGAAGGTAGGGAAAAGAGATCTATAGGTTGAACCTCTAGTGATTGCCACATGTTGACCAATAGTTCTGTCTCTTCCATTGACGTTCGAACCATTGTTGCCATTGATACCACTGTTTTCTCCAACATTGTTTTGTTGGGGTTGGGACTGATTTTGAGTCACTTGCTGATCCATTCTTGTTAGCAAACGTGACATCATATCTATCATATTATCAAATTTCCTTTCAGCTCTAGCTTCCCTTTCTTCCATTGAAAGTCTAGGATCTTCTGAAATGTTTTCAACTGCTTTACCAGTATCTCTCAAAGCCTCTGAAAATGTCTCTACCTCTAGAACTGGTGGATTTTAATACTGAGTTCTTGCATTAGTTCTGGTGTAGTATCTAGGTTCTCTATCACACATCTGACAACTGAACTCTGATGGTCATAGGATGGCAGGATCTTGGCTCTGGTACCACTGAAATAACCCCCTTACAATTTTTTTCAAATTTTCAGATCAACAATTTCACCCGTTAGTGTTAGCAAAACCAAAACCAGCTGGGAAAGTAACCCTACACCAAGAATGTTCACCAAGATCCCAATGACAGGCGAGGTGATAGCATATTGCGTCAGGGATCGTTAGCAAATAAACTGAAATGCTGGAAATTACAATGCGTATGCAACTCAACCACTTATTCAGCAGGAGTAGTTTGACGGCTCAACCGATGAACATGATGAGAATTACAAAATGCATGAAAAGTAAAGTATGGGCAGCTTGTCGACCCCTTCTGCTTGTTCAACGGGCAATACAAAAATGAAAAGCTGAAAATAAATGGACAGCGAGGCCTGTCCCTTCCACTAATAGTGGGAATTACAATATAAAGTGTAGAAATATTAAATGACTGAATCAATACTACTAATTTCAGCTATACAATGAAAGTAATCTGCAAATTACAAGTGAGCAAGTTGTCCAATCCTCTGCAAATGATATTATATTTTTCTCCAAACTTCACAAGCCTCCCAAATATGAAAAACCAACAAAAAACCATAACTTGTACAATCTGATATAGAAAACTAGCACTCAAAAAATGCAAACTAGAAAGACTAGAACCACTCATAAATGCTCCTAACTCATCCAAAACTCCTCCAATGAACTTGAAATAAGATGCAAATGAGACTAGGGAAGATGGCGACGAAGTCTAGACTCTGAAATTGCATCAAAAACCCAACATTGATTTAAGCACGAATTCATGGTACGACCTGGAAAGAGGGGCGGCCTTCAAGATAAAATTCAATACTTCATGATAAAAATCTAAAAACCAGCAAAAGGGGACGCCTAGGCCATAGGAATGGAATGAGCAACTACTTAGAACCAACAAAAATTCGCCTAGAGAGCCACAACCGAAAACGTGGTTCCAACAAGCACCAAACCAACAAATTGTAAACTGTAAAAACACACCAAACATCAAAAAACATCAATATTAAACTTCTCCATAATGCTCAATCTCTCCTTCAGTGTAAAGAATGTTCTCTATCTCAGCTAGTTGCTATCTTTCAAGCAAGAAACCAAGATTGCTAGGAGGTATGCATTCCTCGAAGGAAGTGAATCGCCATTTCGGCAACACTTCATTATAATTTCTTCATGGATGATGAGAATGAAGCCCAACACTCTTATTTATAACCTTTCCTCTCCAATTTCAAATTCAACTCCCTCCAAAATGGACGCCTAACTCAAATTCACATTCACTTTCCAATAATCTGCAATTTGCATTTCATTTCAACCTTCTCCAAGTTGTCCATTTCAAGAAGGCAATATACTTTATCAAAAATACAAATAAAGTATAATGTGGCGTCTAAAATAATAAAGTGAAATACTTTATAAAAATAACTTATTTCTCCATTAAGGTGTCCAGCAAGCCTTATCAATATTTCACTTTATTGAAATATTTTACCGCCACAAGAGAAGCGCCCAACAAAAACTTTGACCTGCCAAAAATAACTCCAAGAGTGCGAGAGACCAACTGCTCAAACTGACCTGCCAAAAATAGCCTCTGAACTGGCTTGTTGAAACTCTACTAAAAATAGCACTACTAAAGAATAGTACTTACTAAAAATAGTATACTGCTAAAAATAGTAAGTGTGTCCAAATGCATTTTAACCACATTTTGAGCAGCCGTTGCAACTTACTAAAAATAGTACGTTCGGAAAGGTTGTCTGTTTCAGTTGCATGTCACACCATTGCGAAGCTCTCTGAAAACCTAGAAGGAATCCAAAATCCAAACTGCAGAAATCCAACATGCAAGTCTCCAAAACTACCAAAACATCCTCCTACAAAATAGGAAACCCTAATTACTGCTTCTGACTAGCCTATGGGCCTCCGAAATAGGGTAACGACCAACTGTACTGATCACTGCTGAGAAGGGGACATTACAGTTGGAGCTTGTTTGGAATCTCATTTACACATTGAGATTTAGTGTCACTTCATCCAAAAACATATTCAACAGTAAAATATTCAGCTCCAATATTGTTCCACCTAAGAACAATGCGTTGACATCTTTACTAAATCTTTTGCAATAGTGAAGTTCGAAGCTTTTCAAACTTTCTTTATGATTTCTCTTGAGAAAATGATGTATTAAAGGGGGGATTGTTAGAATATTATAATATAATAATATTATAACATTGTAATATAACATCATTTTAATAAATATGTTAATATTATTATTAACATAAAGTAGATTCTGGGTGGTTTATTAGTTCTCTCTTTTGAAGGTGATTATCCTATTGTATATATTGTCTTATGACAATAATACAATTGCTTATTGCTCATTGTCTCTTTGAGATTCATTTAAGCCAAAGCATATTATCCCATGAATTGAGTAAAGAGGAAAGTAACATTATATAGTAATCCTAC